>BQNB010069116.1:0-33610 GCA_026074375.1 Tanacetum coccineum | reverse complement strand
AGTACTCTAAACACATTTAAATTGCGAAATGCAAGTTAAATTGTCACTCCTCCTAGTCAAAAAAGTCAGAAATCACGGCCTGCGGGCGGCCCCCTTATATATAAGGGACTGCCAGGAGATATAGGACCGCCATCAGAGAAAACGAAATATATACACCTAAAACCAAAATTTTCAAAACACAAAAACAAACACCCCTTTACTAGCGGCTATTGACGAACACAACCCCAAATTCACCAAAAACTCAAAATCGACCATTAAAACTTAAATTAAAGATCAAATCAACATCATTAATCATTCCTAACATCTCTAAGATCATCAATTGTAAGTCATTTCAACTATTTCTTTCATTTTGAGTCTAGGGTTCATGATGAACACCAAAAATTGAAATTGGGTATTTTTCATTTTTATTTCAAATTTGTTCAATTAAAACCACTAAGATACAATGTATAACTAAAATGCTTCCCGTAGATATAGGATTTCTATACATTGATAGGGTTTGTCGAAATATTATTTCTTTTTAACAAAAACCCCAATTTCATTTTACAAAATCAGAACACAATAAAATTATTGTTTTGCATTGTTAATACAACCCAAAAACGTTTTCAAACACATGCATAATGATCTCATCAACAAATTTCGAGATGCATAATTCATATGTATTTTTTAAGTTATTTGGTTGAGCAAAATCAAACTAAGGAGCGTTTGGATTAACTCTTAGGATTTTATATTTAGGTCGAGTTAATCGCAGCTCCACATTTGTTACATATAGGCACACACTAGCTCATCTTTGCTTAACATTTCTTTTAAACCATGTTGATTTATAACTCTTCTTATTAGGGAAACATGCCTAGCAAATATGCCAAGGACTATAAAAGAACACGGTCATACATCCAAAGAATTTCACATGAATATAGCCATAACCATCCCTTAAAACAAATATTCAAAATCCTTGAAAAACGACTTATTCATGAGGGTCGGGTGGTTTATGATGATTCACAAATCTAAATTATGTTCGGTCTTTGTTTGGTCCTCGTTTTATTCTTGAGTTCTATAGTCAATTTCGTCTCTCCTACAATGATGATGGGGAAAATTTTTGTTGAATTCATGTTCCAAGATCAATACTACTCTTTCTCTCTTGAAGAGTTCGCTGAAATTCTAGGGGAACCATGCGAAGGCGCATGTGTGTCCACCGACAAGTGGGCACTCTATGAATTAGCGAATGGTCTTCCCGAAGATGGTCCATACCAAACATTTCTTCCATCTCTGGATGATATCATTACTCTTGTCCGTGTCGACCGTGAAGGTCCTGTCACTCGTGTTCGTCACAAGAAGGAAATTGATGTTATTGAATATCAAGTTCTTACTCGTGAAATTGACCCAACTTTCAAAGACATTGAAACCATTCTTCGAGAAAATGTTTTCGGGCTGGGGGAAATAGGGATCATGTGCCGGCTTGTCTATGCCTCATGATTTACTGCATTGCCAATTCTCTGAACTTCAATCTAGCCTACTTTATGGCTAAGAGAATGGAATGGGTATCTAGACAATCAAACCTCATTCTTCCTTATGGTATGTTCTTGACCAAAATTCTCACCCATATCCTCAATGAAAATCCTGAATTACAAAATCCTTCCTATGTCTTGTACGATCGTGTCATGGAACCTCTTTCCTCTTCCCAAGAGCGAAAGCCTAGAAGGGACCGTGGCACGAGAAAAGGTCGTACCGCTACTTCTTCAACTCTTGCCTTCGGTGAACCATCTTCATCTCATCCCACAAATGATGATGAAGATGTTGATCACAATGAAGGTACCTCGCATGCAAGTACTCCTTCCCCCGTTAGTTATGTCAACTCCCTTACCAATCAAGTTCCTCAAGTCTTTTAAAATCCACCTAATATTGATCCTCATCTTGAACCATTCTACACCCGCCAAACCGAAATCATCAACCGTCAAGTCCAAATACGAGATGAGCATCGTGGTGGAGTAAGGTCAATCAAAAAAAGTCTTCGAAGGTTGTGGAGGAACTTAAAGAAGTGAGATATGAGGAAATCTCTTTAAGACGTTATTATCTATATTATTTACTAATCTATTATGATTACGTATCTTGACTTATACTACTTGTTAGTAACTTAGTACCTAGTATGGGCAACCTAGCTTGCCATGGATGATCTTTCAATTTTAATCATCCTAAACTAATGTTTGCATGCACCTTGATACATTTTAGTTATGCTTAATATATTATACATGTTTATGAACATGTCAATTTGTATGCTCTTTTGAATTGATCCTAGAATGCATTGTACTACATGTTTGATTGCTATAGCTTAAATGATTTCGGCTTGATTAATAATAGGATTTTTAGAAATATGTTAATCTAAGCATTTTAGAAATTTCTGGTAAAAAAATGTTTGTCTCCAGAAAACGGTCCCCTTAAACACTAGGCGGCCCCCTTATATATATGGGACCTCCAGTCCTTTAAGGGACCGCCAACAGAAGGTCCCGGATTCACTGTGACCTCCTAATTTTCTGTGCAGTTGACCACTATCTCATCTAGGCCTAGCTAATTTTTGTTTTTTGATAAACATACTTTGGAATCAAAATTTTCTAACCTCATGCTTTACTACTTCAATCTATCTCCTCCACCTTAATTTATGAACAATCTTCGTCACCTCATTCATCCTCTTCACCTCACTCTACCATGACTTCCACCAATGCCTCCTCATCTAATCCTTCCAAGAAAATCAAACTCACCATAATTCCTCATTGACAATTATTTATCAATATTTCTAGTGATGAAGAAGTGACAACTACACCCTCTCCCATTACCACTTCTTCTTCTCTAAGTGCTCCTAATGCACCATCAAAAACCACATCTACAAAAGAAACCACCTCAAGTCATGAAAACACTTCATCCTCCTTTCAATCTAAGCTACAAATATCACCAACTCCTACAAATGAACCAACCTCTCCTCAAACTCAAAATCCTTTTCTATAAAACCTAATGGATGTTCCTACAAGGCCATCTAATCCTCAACCTCTCTAAAGCATCCCTTCATTGGATATCACCCTCTCACTATCACCAATCACACATCTTGAAAATCCCTCAAGTCCACCATCACCACCTACACCTCAACCTCCTATCATGGGATATCCACTTTACTACAACTATCATGACTATCATGGATCAACTTGTGTTTGTTGTTTCCATAATCGTAACCTTCACTTGAATCTTCGAGATGAAATGAACATTATGTTTGCTCATCTCGAGTACCTTATAACCACCGCCTTTTCAACCCATTTTCTACCTCCACCATAGACCCTTTCTAAAATGGTTAAATAATGGGTAGTAGAAAGACATTTTGGTTAAAAGTCATGTCTATGAATCATGAATCTTCTAGGATTAATGTTTTAGTTCATGTTCACCTATGCTCTAATTATCTCAATGTTAGATAGTTTATTCTGTGATGTATTTTCTTGTATCTTGTAATTCCTCAAATAGTAGTTGACAGGATGATTTTCACACTGTATATACATATATATAATATATAATAAAATATAAAATATATAAATAAGTATAAAAATCAACAAGAGCAATGATACCGAGAAGTAGTATAGAGCTTTCCCTGGGTACGTTTATATCCCCTAAGCGAGGCCTGGAATGGGAAAAATCGATACCAATCGAAGATTTTGAGTAGAAGGAAGGAATTGATTTAGGAGTTAAAAAGTCAAATTATATAACAACAAACAAAAACATTTTAAGAAAACCTAGAAATTAATAAATAAACTGAAAAAAACGAAGCACGAATCTCCAAACAAAGGGGGAAAAACCTAAATTCTTTTTTTTTTTTAAAAACTAAGACCCTACGGAGAAAATTTTTTTCCACTTCTAAACACTCTATGGGACAAAATAACGAAGAAAGAAAAAGACTAGACCTCCCCAACGAGGGGACATACACCCTGGAATATCTCTCCTTTCCTGAATCCTTTTAATAAATGAATCTTATTTATAAAATATTACTAAAACACACTCTTTGTGTAGATTTTGAACCTTATTTTGCCAAGGATATCTGGGCATTAGGTTGAGAGGAATATCCAAATCGAACAACAACACCAGATAGCACACCCCCTCCCTCTCCCCCCAATAAAAGAGAAGTCTCTTACACCGTGCACAGCTTGAAAATCCTGGAGCGTCCAAATCCACCTCAAGTAAACAACCTCCTAAGCACATCTCAATACAACAACAAACAAACACCTCAATCCCCCCCGCCCCCCCCACAAAAAACCAATTATAACAAAAACAACTACCCCACACCACTCCCCCAAACCCCCCCCCCCCTCCCCCCCCCACCCCCACCCCCCACCACCCCCCCAAATACCCAATCCCCCCCACAACCCCTCATTGGAAAACCCACCAATTACCCCAACCCCCCCCACACAACAACACTACTATCTTAGGAGCCCCACTTCTTACAACACCACCACCTAACCTTATCCACCTAACACCCATCTAACCGCCCCAACTCAATCCCCCCCTCAAACGCCCCAAAATCCCCATAATCCAACCCATATACCTCAGACCTCAATCCGGCTCACCACATTCTGATAGACACCACTCAAAGAGGGTAAAAAGGAGGGTAGTTCCTAGGAACAACGACCCGAAAGGAAAATAAGCTTCGCAGGCTATTCCTACTCCTCCGCTCCCTGTGCCTATTTTCAATACTGAGAGCTACCGAGAAGAAGATCATTAATTGGCTTAAGTTTGTCTATCTCTTGTCCGATTAAAATAGATATGTGAATATAATTTTACATCCAAAATCCCCAAAAAATTAAGTGTAACTCTTTATTATATTCCATTTTGTGCATGCGCACATTCGATCTCAGACCCGTGAGCAGCGTCCTCCCACCAGAAGAATCACCCAGTTGTTATCGAACCTCTTCGTATAGAACACATTTCATCAGGAAGATTAACACGGAGCTCACCCCTGTATATTAAGACGCACCTTATACTTTGTTTTATTAGATAAGATATTTCTATTTTAGTATAAAATTATCTTTTTACGATATTAATTTTTATAAATTTGTATTAATACTGTATTTTTTAATGTCACAAAAATTATCATTTTAAAAAATCATTAATTATTTATGTTAAAAATTTATAGGATTTTTATTTTTGTTTTATATTTATGAATATTAAGTTATTCAACCTTATATTTAACTAAAATGTAATTTTTTTCCTGATTAATATATTTCTTAATAAGATAAATTGACCTTTAAGATAAATAAAATATGTCAATATCTAAAATTAGAAAAATAACAAAAACTTAATATAAATTTGCACTAACACTAAAATACTTGATAATTCTTATCTACCACCCCCCCCCAACCAGTAGAGCAATGCATGTACACACGAACTATGGCTCCAATTGCTCCAAGCACCCACCAGGGGTACGAGGACGCAATCCTTATTCCTGAAATTGTGGCAAACAATTTCAACTGAGGCATGGGTTAATCAATCTGATCCAGAACAAAACATTCGTTCTTCATGACAAAGAAGACCACATTGCACCATATCCGTTACTTCATTCAACAAAGATCACCTCCACAAAGAGGGTCCCCCAATGTTCCAATTTCTACGATTAAGCTATGCTTTTCCATTCTCTAACGAGGAGCAGCCCCGAATATGCTAGAAAAAGAACCACACCCTCGATCCATCAAACTTGGGACGATCTGTATCCAAATTCATCAATCAGTTCTTCCCCCCTCCCTCTAAAGACGATGAATCTTCGCAATGAGATCACCAGATTTCAGCAAAAGGTTCGATGAATCGTTTTATGAGGCTAGGATCGTTTCAATGACTACTTAGGGCATGACACAAGGACCATGGATTCTCAGAATTGCATCAAGCTTGAACATTCTATAATGCTTTGAACATAATGATCAAGATCATTGAACTCCCAGCAGTGGAAAACTTTTTGGACAAAATCCTCGCGAATGTTAAAAATGCATCGAGAGCAACGTCCAAGTTCGTCAAACACGAGCTAAGGCAGTTGTTTGCCAAGGTAAGTACGAACTTCTTCCACCCTAGCTGTATCATTTCTGATGTTTGCTGAACTTAAGGATATTGTCCGAGCATTGCTCTTAGACAAGAAGAACCAAGCTTCTGCTCCAGCTCCTGCACCTGTCAAAGCAGTTGAGCTAAGTTGTGTTACTTGCGTAGGTGCCCCATTCTCACCAAACAGCCAGACCACTCATAGCAACGTTTATTATATCGGACAACATAGCTCAGATATTGTGTCAACAGAGCCGCTAGCAGCTAATTACAACAAGTAAGCTCCAATTTCCGACCCTAAATGGTTGCAAAATCATATTAGAAACCTCCAGGTTTTCCACCCGTTCAGAACTCTCAAGCTAATAAATGCTAACAATTTCAAAATCGGGGAATAGCTTTAAAAACAAAACCGGGAGAGCAATTTCAAACCAAAACAGAGGTGGAAATTTTAAACCATCCAATTTCAGTCAGAATCAACTCAATAGAACCACCGGGTTAACAGTCTCCAGCTATATCAATCCCCCGTTCCCCTCAGTACACACAGTGTCACCAAGAACGATTTTGACAACTACGACAAGGCTAATGATGCCAATCATGAGAAACATGCAAAATAACCTCCAATACCAGGGTCCAGAGCAAGCAAGGCAAACAAACAAATTTTGACTAATCAAATGGCAAATCTGACTGATATTTTGGCTAAGTTTCTGTAACTGCCAATACAAGCTTCTATTTCAGTGTCAGGGACACACCTGGTTAACACATTTACTAACCCTAGAGAAACTAAAGGGTAAATCACTACCGAGATGCGTTGTTGCATATAGGACCTCCATTCCTACTTCTTCCAGTATGAAGCAAATTCCGCGAGGTGACAAAGGACCGAAGTGCCAAACCCTTCTTGCTTCAAAAGAACCAGCACCCGTCCACCTTCCCGGTAGGTCCTGAACCAATCACAACTCCAATGTATTGAGCCCATTGTGTGCTCCCTGTTGTTGCTCCCGTGCCAAACACTAAACCTTCATTTCTCTTCATATCCTTCGAGGCTGATAATAGAAAAGAGCCCGTAAATCACGCTAATGAACAAATCGACAAATTCCTATGAAAATCTTCAAAGAGATAGGTTCGAGATTACCTTTAACGGATGCTCTTGTCTTTGATGACCACATTCCCTCGACTCTAAGAACCTTACTTGGGAAAAAATAGAAACTTACTAAGTGGCTTCGAACTCCAATTGAACCCTGTCTAGCTTCGAACTTATCGAATGAATGAACATTGTTCGGTAAAACGGTCATCTTTGAACAAGTAACCACAGAAAACCTTGAGACCCCGGCAAGTTATCCTATTCATTGTGAATTTCCCAGGGAGGATGAATGCTTAGCAATAGCCGATTCTCGGAGCTAGAATTAATCTAATGCCATTTTCAGTCAGGGAAAAGCTTTCTCTCCGATCTTACTCCCAACTGCATGACACTCGAAACTTGCGGATCGATCAATTCCTAACCAATGGGAATTGCAAAAACATCTCCTTAAAGTTTAGTGTATTTCACTTTCCAGCCGACTTTGAGGTTGTAGATTTTGAGCCAGATCCCGATTCCCTTATAATTCTCGGGAGATGTTCTTAAAGGACCAGTTCGTGCGTTTGTTGATGGTGCAACAAGGTGAATTAACTCTTAGAATAGGAAGTGAAGCCATCACTTACAATTTGGATCAACTTCGAGATACTCTAAAAACCCTTTTTTCGCCAATAACACTCATATGACGCAAACAAGATGACGTCATTGAAATATGGCTTGTGAGGAATACTCTAAAGAAGTTCTTTGGATTTACTGATATAATCCGCATAAATAAGAGTGGAAATTTCACTCCGTATTATGATCAATTGTTGCTAACTCTTCTCCTACCCTACACCATTTGGTGGATAGTGAATTTCCTGCTTCCTCTCGAAGAAGTCTACTCTTTCCATGTCTAGCAGATGATCCGATTGTCCAGTCATATATCCATTCTACTATGATCCTGAGAGGGGACATCCTGCTTTTAAACAATTTTGACAGTGAACCACCACCCCACTTCAAAATCATAAACAAAAAATGCTGAGGTAGGAAAGAGCTCAAACTCTGTGAAGCTAAAACCATTTGAACCTTCCGTTCATGAACCCCCGAGGTTGAACCAAGGAACTCCTCCCCATCTGAGTATGCCATTTTGGAGGGCAACAACAATTGCCCGCATTATTGCTAAAGAGTTAGATGTTGAAGGAAAAATCCCTCTCGTAAAGAGTGCTAAAGTCCCCACAAGCGGCTCTCGCTTGGAAACTTTCTGACATTCAGGTATCAACCCAGAATTTTGTACCCACAAATTCTTAATGGAAGAGGACTTGCACCACCGTCAACATCAAAGAAGAAGCAAATCACAAAAATCCACGATGTTTATTAAAAAGGAGTTTGAAAAACTCTCGTGAGCTGATTGATTTACCTATCTCCGACAGTCCTGGGTAGCCGGTACATTTGTGCCTAAGAAGTGAGAATAACTGAGGAGTAAGAGGAAAATGAGTTTGATTTCCAACACTTTGGTTACTAACCGGATGGCGGGTATGCATTGAGCTATCGTAAGTTAAATGAAGCCACCCGCCAAAGACACTTCCTCTAACCGTTCATGACGCGCGAATCTTGAGAGATTAGCGGGAATGAATACTACTGTTTCCTCGATGGTTTTCTCTCCTGTTATTTCCAAATCCCCAATGACCCCGCGTGGATCAAGAAAAGACTACTTTTTACTTGCCCATTACTGAACGTTTGCTACCGTCGCATGCCTTTCGGTTATGCAAATGCCCAGGCACGTTTCAACGATGAATGTTAGCAATCTTTCATGACATGGTTGAGAAGACGATGGAAGTCTTTATGACACTTCTCGTCCTGTTTGGAATTCTTTCCAAAATGCCTCTCCACCGTTTAGACCCATGCTTCAAAGGTTGAAGACTCCAACTTAAGTCTTAAACTGGAGAAGACCATTTTAGGCTAATATATGAAGCATTGTCCCTCGCCCAAAGATTTCTAAGAAAGGATAGAGGTTGACAAAGCCAAAATCGATGTCATTGCAAAATTACCTCATCGCCACCCACCATGTCAAAGGAAATTAGGAGTTTTTTCACGGTCATAGCCGTATTTACCGGCGGTTCATCAGGATTTCTCAAAATATCCCGACCAATACCCCTCTCCTTGAGAAGAGATACTCCATTCCATCTTTCTGATGACTGCATTCCGATCTTTCCAAACAATTGAAAGATAGACGTACGGAAGCTCCAAATCTTGCATTACCCCGCTCCCACACTGGGAACATCAGTTGAGCTAAGAGCCGATGCAGCGATATCGCCATAGGTGAGTTTTGGGGCAAACGTCATGAGAACAATTTTCGGCCTATCCACTATGCTAGTAAGACTTGATTGAAAGCACGAAACGAACTAACACTACACTAAAAAAGAATACTTACTTTGCCATAGTGTATGCTTTCTGAGAAATCAGGTCTTACCATCATCATGAACAAAACAAAGGTGCATACGGACAATTCCGCCCATAAGTAATCTCTTTTGCAAAAAGGATGCCAAGGCTAGATTGCTCCGATGGGTTCTCCTCCTCCATGAATTTGACATCAATTATTGAACTAAAGGAGCCGAGAACCTCGCAGCCGATCATCTGTCCAGAGAAGGAAAACCCGTATGAAAACGTTCAATGACTCCTAAAGAGATAAATGAAAGTTTTCCTCTTGCAACGTTAAATATGGTGAACCTTTCGTGGAGATTCCTAAACCCCGTTGTTGGCCGACTTTGCAAATTACCACGCGGGTAATTTCATTGTGAAGGGCATGTCGATCCCACAGAAAAACAAGTTTTTCAAAGATGTTAAACACTATTTCTGGACGACCCCTTCCTTGTTTAAAAATTGTGTCGGATCAAGTGATCAGCGAAGTGTGCACGCAATGAAGCTCTTGAGATTCTCTCAGCTTGCCACAATGGACCCACCGGGGGACATCATGGTTGCAAACCTCACAGCAAAAAGACTTTGACTCCGGTTTTCTTCTGGCCCAACCATCTATAAAGATGCCCACGAGTTTTTCAGAAACTGTGACTCGTGCCAACGACAAGGAAAAACTATCACAAACGTAGATGAGATCCTCAAAACTCCATCCAAGTTTGTGAAATCATTGACATTTAGGGCATCGACTTTATGGGGCCCCGTTCCCCGTCATCACGAGGGAACAAGTTATCTCATGTGCAGTCGACTATATTGTCAAAATGGGTATGAAGCGAAAGCGCTCCCCACCAATGATGCCCATTAGTTATGCCCAAAATTTTCTGAATCTCTCCTCTTCGCCAGATTTGGTCTACCCGTGCAATCATAAGTGATCGCGGAACCCATTTTTGTAATGACCAATTTAGCAAAGGTCATTGCAGAAATATGAGAGTTACTCACCGTTCTCTCCACCGATTTATCACCACAAACAAGTGGGCAAAAGTGGAAGATCAAATCGTGGCTTGAAAAGAATCCTAAAGGACCATATGAAAACGTGCCACACTGTCGGGACAAACTAGATATGCACTATGGGCTTTCCACACAGCTTACAAAACACCCATCGGGTGTACTCCTTACAAGTCTTGTATATGGAAAAGGCATCCATCTTCCATCGACTTGAGCACAAAGCCTACTGGGCCTTAAAGCAAAGCCAAACCTCGATCGCTGTAATTACGGGTGATCACCAGGAAAGTTCAACTCAATGAAATAAATGAACTACGGATCATGCCCTATGAGAACTCATTGATCTATAAGGCCAAAAAAAAGAGGCTCCATGACTCCAAGATACCAAAACCGTAGTTTTCAACAAAATCGGTGGATGGTCTCTCCTCTTTAATTCCAGATTAAAGATTTCTCGGGCAAACTAAAACCCTTTGCAAATGGCCCTTTTCAACCATCAACTAGAGTATTTCCGTACGCACTGTTGAGCCTTTCTCAAGCCATACGGGCCCAAATTCAAAGTGAATGGTCCATATCCATCCTCAAGCACTACATTAGAGGGAACGTACCACACTTGGTAATCCAGATCTCCAAACTTTCCTTCCCCAAGGATCAATAAATCCTTGTGATCGGGTCAAAGCATCGCGACCCTAAACAAGCGCCTTCGTGGGAGGCACCCCATGCTTATCCGTAGTTGTAATAAGTAGTTATTTTGTGAGATAGCTTGTCTTTTTTTTTCCATGTACCCGTGTTTCCCATGTTGTTGTTATATAGTTTATGTTCCAGATTCGCCTCGAATTGTGAAGACACTCATTTGTCATTCATCAAGAGTTTTCACATCCTCAGCTCCATTTGGGAATCCGATATCCTATCTTATCGACTAACTTTTTATCTTTTTGGCATAACCTCAATAAAAGGCCTTAAGGGATTAATGTAGTACCCTTCAAACATCGAGGACTATGTTTAGGTGTCTAGTTTGGGGGGGTAATCTTCCGAATTGATTGTTTGCCTTGCAGCATTATTACCACGTAAACCCGTTTTTTACCACCAAAATACCAAAAAAATGAAAAAAATTTAAAAATTTTCAAAAATATAATAAGTGTTTTGTCGCAGTTTTGCTTTTCTTTTGGGTAGAATAAGAATAATTTTTGACTTGATTCGGAGGCGTGTTGAGCCCTACTAGTTCCTTTAGGAGGCCAAACTTTTCACGAATTCTATTGCTTTGAATTTTAAAAATGTGAAAAACGAGAAATGAAAAAGTTAAATATAAGTTTAATGTGCTAAGCAAGATATCTTCTAAAAACTTATACACGTAACTGTGGTTTTCTCATCCCGTAAAATCTAATCCACCTAAACATACGTACTCAATTTAATTAAACTAAGTCAATCGATGATTTCAGAAAAGCTTCAAATTTTGGTACCGATGAGATTCACAAAACGAGATTTTGTAGTGATTTAAAAGATAAATGCCAAAGAAGCATGAATGAAATGTGAATGCAAAAATGCATGAATATTGAAATTTTGCCAATGAAGCATGCAGTTGATATTATGGAGCAAGTAAAAGATGTGTCGTGATATCCCACTCCGCTAGCAACGAGGTGGGGGTTTCAAACTAAGACGTCTTTACTTCTAGGGATTTGGTGGTGACGTTGATATCTCACTTAGAAAAATGGTCTAGTAGGGATTCAAACTAAGACAACCAATCCTTAGCCATATAAGGAATAAGGTGTTGATGTGATTTCCCACTACGCTAGCAACGGGGTGGGTTTTCAAACTAAATAACATCGGTCGTTGGTCGTGATATCCTACTCCGTTAACCACGAGGTAGGGGTTCAAACTAAGCAACGCATTCCTAGCTTTAAGAACTTATGATTTAAGAATGTTAAAATTTTGCAAAAAGTTCAAAGATTAAATCTCCGAAATCAGGTAGACGCGGTGAGCGAGGTCTTAATAAGTTGTTGCTTTGAGTCATGATTCATCTTGAATTATGACTATGAAAATAAGTTGGTCTATGGTTAAATTAAAATGAGTACACACATTCAATCGTATATCCATGTTGGGAGTTGAAAGTTCACAAGTCATAATAATCGGAGGCTTAACATATAAACTTAATCGTCAATTGATCTATGTTTAATGCTTAGCTGGAACTGGTGAAAAAATCGAGACCATGAAATTACCGTTCAGGACATCCGTAAATTCACTCTAACGGGCGCTTCTCATTCGATGATCCCAGATTATTAATAAATAAAGAAAGACAAACTTGTTAAAACTGTAGAAAATCCAGAAAAATTAGTTATAGTTAGTGTAAATTCAGAAATGTGAAAACGGGCTTACGTTTTTACTTCATACATTGTCGGGAGGACACAACAATACCCTTAGTTTGGGGGATTTGATAAGTGCTTAATTACACATATCTTTTACCTCTAAAAACGAGCTTAAATGACCAAAAACAGACAAAAACTGCCAAATATATGTTTGTTTTGCATTTGTATTGTGCAGGAAGTGGATATCAACAAAAAGACAGAAAACCAAGCCAAAATGACAAAACTGAGCATGGAATGGAAAAGACTGTGCAAAATCAAGGCCAAAGTCCAAAAATGACAAAGTCAGAGTCAATACTGAAGAATACTATTGAATGCAATCTTAACCCATCTGATGGGCCGGGAAAGCCCAATAGTATAATTATGAAGACTGTGAAGACCAAATGGGCCCTCAATCAATTTCAACAGCCCATTTGTGTGCAATTGACAAAGACTGTGAAGACTTTGAAGGCCCAATCCTAGCCCAGTTACAGCCAATCTCAGCCATTGTACACACAAAACCCACCTGAACCTTATTGGGCCTTAAAAAGCCCAATAACATAAGCCTAAACCTTATTGGGCCCAGACACACTCAATTGGGCCCAATACAAGCCCAAAAGCCCAACACAAAACCCAAGCCCAACAAAAGCCCAAAATCCTTTTTTATAAAACTTTAGGGGCTAAAATTGCCAATTTTGAAAGTTTTTTATAAAAGAAAAATGGTTTAAACTAAAAGAGGGGCTGTTTTGCAATTTTCCAAACTTCTTTTATTTCTTTTAGTTATAAACTAGAGGGACCATTTTTGCAAATTCCCAAACCCCTTTTAACTCTTTTATTATAAAACCACAGGGGCCATAAGTGTCACTTTCCAAAGTCTATTTATAACTGAATTTCGGGCCAAATGAAATGAAAAGAGAAAGAAAGATGGGGGGGATTTGCCATCTTCCCCATTCTTTTCGTTTAAACCCTGCAACCACAACGGTACCTCAACCCTTTCCCGCCAACCTTATACCTCCCTTTTCCCACGGTTTCACTCCCAAACCACCTCCCTAGTACACTCACAGCTCACCCCTCACCATTTCCCACAACCCAATACCCCTATAACCCTTCCCTGTTGTAAATCACACAACCCGAAGACCCCCTTCAATGGTGAGATGGTGTACAAGGCAAATGGAGGGCTAGGATTACCTTGGGGACATTGCACACTCACAACAAACTCATCCCAAGTGCAAGAAATGCTTGGAGACCTCTATAAAAGGAGAAGACTACCCGAAAAACAAAAAATTTCACTTTTTTTTCCTTTTACTTAGTATAAGTTTATAATTAAGTTTGTTTTAAGATTAATCATACTCAGTTGTTTTAAAGCATTATGTTGTAATTTGCTGTTTTCCAATATAAAAATTTAGAGTTCCTTGTATTTGCATTTTGTCGAAATTTGAAATATAATTAATGTTGTTTAAAATGTTAAAAATTGTTTAAATATGTGATTTAAAAATATTAATCAACTTATAATCATTGTCTTCTTCTGCCCTATTTTTACCAAAAATCAGTTAAAAATCTTTTTTTTATAAATTAAGGGGGTGTTTGGTTTAGACCCCAAAATGGGTCAAATGGGTGTTGTAATGGGTTGTAACCACTCAGCCAACTTTGGCTGAGTGTGTGGGGTTTATTAGGCCATTTAAATCACCACTTTTAGTGTCAAAATCCGTTTTTGAGCCCCTTTTGTATTCTGTCAAAATTTGAATAAGCCAAATTGAGCTTAAGTGCTCAAGCTGCTTATGCAGCTTAAGCACATTGTTTTTGTGCTATTTGGTGTTGTTTCTAGCTCTTTTCAAAACCCCTTGTTCTGTCCCTTTGAATTGACCAAGTAGGAGTCAAAGGGTGGTATCATTTACTTTTTAAAAACCTGAACTTAGAGCTTAATTATCAGCAGTTTTAATTAAGCCCTAAGCCCTCAAACTTTGAAAATAAGCTCATTTGCCACCATTGTTTACCTGTTTGGATTTTGTTTTGGCTAAAAAGCTCATAAGAGCTTATTGAGTTAAGCTGAATAAGCCTTTAAGCTCACTGTGTGCCTTCCCCTGGTGCTGAGCACCATAATTTAGCCCCTTTTATCTAGCTTATTTTACACTAGACCTTAGGATTTTATTGCTTTTTAATATAGCTTAATAGAAGCCCTTTAAGTGCCCAAAATCTTATAGCTTATCTCCCTTATTTAGTTAGCTTATTCTAGGCTTAAAGTAGCCCTTTTTCTGTTTTCTTTTAAAAACTGTCATTATAGCTTAAGTCATTTCCAGCTTATTTTAGGGCTTATTCTAGATACCTTAGCTTATTTAGGACTCCCCTCTCCTTATTAACTGTCCCCCATAGAATTTTAAGCTCTTATTTTGTTAGCTTAAACCCTAAAAAAAAAAAAAAAAAAACAAAAAACCCAAAAAGAAAGAAAAATAAGCTTATAAACTTATTAAGTTTTCTGGACAGACCAAAACTCTTATTTTCTGGCTTATTAAGTTCACTTCAGCTTATAGATTATGACCTTTATGAAAAATGTTCTCCTAAGTCCCCTTAACAACTTTGCTTTTATAGCTTTTTGAAAATAAGCATTTTGGACTAAGCTTGTAATCGGGGTAGTGCTCAGGGACTGTTAGTGTAAAATTTCCTCTTTCATGTTACATTTTTTTTTTGTTTTAGTCCCCTTGTTAGTTTGTTGTTTCCCCGTTAGTCCTTGCAGTCCTTTCACTGTTAGTCCCTATAATTAACTGCTGTTAGTTTATTTAATTTAATTAATTAAATTAGGTTAAATTTTAATTAGTTTAATTACTTTTAATTTAAACAGTAACTTTTGGGCATTTTTATATTTTTAGAATTGTTAACTTTTTCTTTATTTAATTTTATTTTTTCAGAATTTTTATAACTTTTATTTTTTGTCTTTTTCTATTTTCTTAGTTTTAATTAGTTTTTAATCTTTAAAAATTCATAAAAAATCCAAAAATTAATAAAAAAATATTTTTCTTTTTTATAAAATTTTCTTTTGTCATTTAGTGTCTAGGAAAAATATAAAATTTAGTATAGGCTTAATTTTTCTTAAATTTCAGTCTTAGACCCGTTTTACCGGGTGCGTTTTACCGTTTCTTTTCGTTTTACATTCAAACGACCTCCGTTTTTATTCTAGTTTTTTTTATTTTTCAAATTAAGTTAATTAGAATTTAATTTTGATTTTTAATTTAATTTAGCATTTATTTTCTTAATTTTTAGTATTTAGGTTTCCCGATACCTGATTCTGTTCCCCGTATTTTAGTATAGATTTAATTTTAGGATTTCCCTATAACTAATTTTGTTTCCCGTAGTTTTTAAGATCCCCATTTCCTATATCTGTTTCCCGTAGATTAAATTAGGTTTTATTTAATTAATTTTAGTTGTAATTATATCAGTATTTCCATCATATCTAAATATTCTCCATCATTCAATTTCTCATCAAACCAGGATTACTTTCAATTGCAGCCTCGTTGGGACATACGACCCGGGAATATCTCTTCCGGAATCTTTTTATAATTGATTCTATCTTGTGTATTTTATCCTTTTGTGGAATCTGACCTTTTGCCTTGGTCAAGGGCATTCGGTTAGGATCTGTATTAGGGTTGCTATATAAGTGTGTGCTATTCCACGAATCACCTTCCTTAGGGGGAGATTGTTAGAAACACAAAAAGTATCGCTCACTTCCAATAATAGTTAGTCAAAGCCCGTAGTAAGTCAATATAATGTTTAGTAATCTAATAGGGCCAAAAGGACCATGGAAAGCCCACAAAGCTTCCATGGCCGGCTAAAATAGTAGTATAAAAACACCTCTTCATGTCTTAGAGAGGTGGTTGGTTGTTCATTTTTCACATATAATACATTTTCTATCTTATGTTTACTTTCTCTCTCTAAGTGTTCATCCAACCCTTTCTCTCACTTAAACAACCTCTTTTCTTCTCATCAAGTATGTTATTAGATTAGTATACATTGTCATTGATGTACCCACACTTTCCCTCTCATATAATAAGTCAAACATTGACATTCAATTTTCTAGACCTGATTATAGTTTATACCTAAGGGGTGTTTGTTTCTGCTTATATGTGGGTTTATGAGCTTATTTGATTTCGGCTTATATCTCATAAGCCCTAATTTTCTAGCTTATTTTGAGACTTATTAGTTTATATTAGTTTATCATATCATAATAAAATTATATTATCCCACATGTCTAAAATAAGCGGGAAATTTAAAGCTTATGAAATATAAGTCGAAATCAAAATGATCCAAAAAACTGTTCTTTACTTTTACTTTGGTGTTTTAAATTTGATCTTTGACATATTAAGAGGATATTATATGAATTTATCTTTGATGTTGTGTAGAATTGAAAACAGTTTGACTCGTTTATCCTTTGTTTACAAAACATGACAAATTGGTACGATCTTATGATCTTGATCTTGTAAAGAAAAAAACGATCTCAGGTGGGATCGCGATCTTGACAGCCTTGATTGTAACCATTATGATGATCTTGTAGAGTTGTATCTATATTATGATAGTTGTGTTCTGGACCGTCCCACTAATTCTAGGGGATAGGCTACTTGAGAGTCCTTTGCTTTTAGCTTTGCGTGTTACCAAAAGATAGTAACCAATGTTACGTAAAGACTTATTAAAATATAATACTTTATATCTTAATGATAATGTGTGTTCTTCTTTTGCACTTGAGGAAATGAGATTAGATCACTTGTTAAATAGGATTAAACAACTTAAAGATCAAGGAAAGATATAGAATAAGAAAGAGGATTTAGAACAGAAGAAACTGTGTGCGAAAAGGTGTAGAAATGGTTTGGGAATAGTCCACTATTTATAGGCAAGCTGAGGAGCATCTAAAACCTGACTGGTTCCAGATTTATTAGCCGGTCCCAGATATGTTGGGGACCGGCACACCTATCAGGGGACCGTCCGGCGTAGGACGCTCCTTTTCTTGTCTTTTAGTGAGGTTTGGGGAAGTGTTTTTCTGGTTTATGTGGTATCTTTTTAGAGGGGGAAACCATATTTCAAATTTGTATATTTAATAAACCATATCTTTTAATTACAAAAATATTTTGTCTAATTTATCTTTGTAAATTTTCTTGTCAAATTTATAAAAATGTTAGGTTTGTGACAAAAACTTATTTCCTTGATCATTATACAAGTTTAATACTTATTTGTACACACCTTACGTGATTTACGTCGAAATGGAAATGTATGACTAATAACTTGTATACGTTTATTTTGAACGTATAATGTTTTTACATATTGTCATTATCAAAACGTAGAGAGGTCAAAAAATATAAATAACATTTTAAGACATTATTTTTGTTAACAGTCTTTTGGAAATTCAAAATTATTTTTGACAAAGTTTCTACAGGAGGAAACTACTGCGTAGTTGCATAGTGTGAGCTACGCCGTAGTTAAGTGACCTTGACAAACCTTTAATACTGGAAGACCAGCTACGACGTAGCCTGAGTACCCTACTATGCCGTAGTTACAGACTGCAACTATGCTTCTAAAGCTTTCACTTAACCATGAGCTGAGGTGTCATCATATCTTTATCCATTCGTTGTAGCAACATGCAAAAATGGTAAAGAACACACAAAACCAAACAAAATATAGAAATGAAATAAAACAAACTAAAAAGATATGAGTCGGGTTGTCTCCCGACAAGCACTTTTGTTTATTACTGAGTCTTTAATTTAGACTCAAACCAAGTCTACGTCGTTCTTCGGACACTTCCGGCGATCTCCATTTCCTTCCTTATCATTCTCTTGAACCTTGACCCGGTTACCCTACCAAGGGGTAGCTCATCTTTCAACATCTTCTTGACACACACAAAGCTTTTCCCATTATCAAATGAATATCGTTTTACTTCGAATGAGTCCACACTTAACTCAGGAGGATCATAATATGTTCCATCCATATCGCTTTCCCTTTGCTCTTCTTCTTCAAATCCTTCATCATACCATTACTCTACTGTTCCTCCACAAACTTGCTTACATTTTTCCTAAATGTCATCCAATATTACCCTTTCTTCCCAATCATTAGTTCGTACTCGTTTGCCAATTATGTGACCTTATTTTTAAATTTTTAACTATATCTCTGCAAGGTTCTTGAGTATGGGTCATTTCTTATACCCAAAGAGTTTGATCCTATTTCGAAGCTATCATGGACCCATTTGTTGAGCACAACATTCTTCAAAGATTTATCAATATTTATGTGCCCGAATTTGACCTTCAACCATTGTTCAAATGAAATGTCCCGCGGTCGGGGTTTATTTCGAACTTCTTGAGTAAAGTCAAGAAAATACAAGTTTAGTTTCGAAGGTAGATCCTCATGATGGTCTGATTTAGCCTCTTCAAGGGAAGCTACGACGTAGTTCCCCTCTTTGGGTTGTGTCGTAGTTAATTGTGAGGTGCTTCCTTTTGTTTGCCCATGATAATAGTTTAGGTGTTTATTATTTTGAACAAACCATTTGTTGTATCTCCTTTCTCGGGTTGTGTCATCTATTTTACTTTTCCCATACCTTAACTGAAGATAATCAGAAATACCATATCTTCATCCTTGATGTCCCGCCTCTCATTATCATAATAACAATACCACTACTTGAGTACACCGTGCTCGTCCCTTCCAGAGATTGAATCTCCTCCATTGCAATCTTTTAAATTTGGGTCACAAGTACGTCAAAATCTACTCAGGTCTTCACCCATTACCCATATAGGCTTACAAGAATGCAATTTCCAAGTTACTGTTCCTGGTTCAGCTATTTTTGTCTTTCCTTTGTACCATGTGAATGGTTTTCGCACATCATCATAACAAACATAGGTATCTTCTTGCACTCATTAGTATCATACAGGTGATTATATTTTTCAAATTCTAAGAACAAGGGGGATTCATATGAGAATAGATCTTCACCTATTTCTAGAGGATTAAATGATTCTTCCTCTTGGATAGAATTAGCCATGTAAACTTTTTCAATAGGGATAGTTGGATGATGCACATTTCCATTCATATCAAATAGAATCCTATCCTCCTATATTCCTAACAAAATTTCCCTATGGAAAACATTTATTCGAGCATAATTAGTAGCTAGGAATGGTCTACCTAATATCATAATCTCATTAGGATCTCCTAGCATATCCATAACCATAAAACCAGATGGAAACACGAACTTATTGATTTTTACAAGAAACTATTCCCACATGAGCTTTTTTCAACATATCAGCTATTCCCACTAACATTGTTGTTTTCTTGAGATTAGTTAGTTTTAGATTTTTGAACATCGAGTATGGCATGATATTAACACTAGAACCTAAGTTTGCCAATGCATACACATTTAAGCTACCAATAGTACATGGGAGAGTAAAACTCCATGGATTTAACTCCTTTGGTGGTAGTTGGCATGGCAAAACTCTTGATGACCCTTCATTCTCTTTCATAGAAACCTACACATCACAATCAGAAATAAAAGTTACTTCGTGGAGCTCATTAGTTTCATTAGAACAAGCTCCAACACTCTGAGCGTCATTGTCAGCAGATATTGCTTTGTAATGACCAATTAGGGTAGATGAGCTAGACGCCTCTTTAGCAACCTTTACTAGGAAATTCTTTGTCAATTGCTCATTCTGTGCTTCCAAGTTCTTAAATGCAGCATTTTAGTTCCTTATGTTCATATCCGTGTTCTCTTAAAGCTTTTTCATCCAATTTTAGTCTTAATCCTTCTCCTAGTTGATTCCTCAATGTGTTTGTTGATGAGCTCCTCAAGGCTTGGTTTCTTTTCACCAAATAGTAGGCGATTCTACATACATGCATAGTATCATGGTGGACCTACGCGGTACCTAGATCGGTTTCCACCATTGTTTGGAAAAGATCTTCCAAGCTCACCATACTTAACTTCCTCAACTCCTTTAACTTCTTCGTTGAGCGGGCATTCCTTGTCAAGATGTGTTCCTCCACAAAGTCTGCAACCAACCTAGATATCATGCATATTTTCTTTCAGCTTCTTCATGTCTCTTCCAAGACTATCCAGTTTGCTTGTGATATTAGCAATTCTATCCAAGCTACCACTGCTTGTTCTCCTAGACCCGTCATGTCATCTCTGTGAATGATCTGCCATAGTTTGAATTCACTCCAAAGCTTGGTTGGTGTCATGCCAGGGATCGGCCCTTAGGAATCAAGAATTTGGCGGGTCATGGTGTCCATCCCTTTATAGAAGATGTTAACTTTCTATTGGTTGTTTAGATTGTGTGTTGGACACTTGTAGAGGAGGTCACTGTACCTTTCCTAAGTTTGGTACAACATTTCATCACCTTCTTGCTTGAAGTTATGAATATCTTCAAGTTGTTTGGCGGTCTTGGAAGGTGGACAATACCTTTAGATGAAATCTTTCTTGAGCAAATCCCAAGTGTTGATTGTCCCTGATGGTATCTTGTCGATCCACCTCTTAATAGCTACAATGAGTGTGATAGGGAATACACACAACATGATTGCATCATAAGAAACTCCTAGGATGTTGAATAGACTGAGAATATTAGCCTCGGTTTTAGTAAAGTGATGGTTATTGTATATTCTCGAGCTTTGTATAGAAAAACACTAGTTTACGGGAATTATTTTAAGCTAATTGGGCCTAAGTGTCGGGCTAAAGCCCATTTCTTTTATTAGTTTCGGCCCAACAAGGCCTAACCGAAACCCACAAGGGTCCAACTCCCTTGTACTATAAATACTATCCTCCTAGCATGTTAGGAGGGTGTTGGTTACTCATTTCTCACTTAGTAATCTTCCATTTTTCTTTCTTTTACTTTCTCTCTCTAAAACCTCTTTCTCTCTAGAAATATATGTATGTCGTATGTTTTGATGTGGTATGATAGGTTAACATATGATATAAAGAGCCTAGGAATAATTGTGTGATTGTTGTGTGTGTTTAACTTGCAAAAAATCTAAGAATCTAAATTTTTTTCATTTAAAATCTTTAAAAAAAGTGGCAAGATTTTTGATTTTAAAAATGATAAAATTTATGTTTTATGTTAGATTTACCTTAGAAATAGTGAGTTTTGTAAAACATTTCATGAAAAAAGGTTAAAAATTATGTTTTTAAGTGTTTTTGTGATTTAAGCTCGTGTGCATTTTTTTGAGAAACCTGCGATTTGGCATAAGAATCCTGCGATTTGAGCTCTTTTGTACCTGCGATTTGGAAACTTGCGATTTAGCAGTTTTTAAATTGTGCGATTTGGCTTCATGAAATGCAATTTGTCCTACTTTGACGAGTCAACTTACGCAGTTTGACACAACCATTTAGCAATTTGACTTAGTCAATTCCTGAATTTTGACCTCTCCTTTACACAGTTTAACTTAGTCAATTCCTGCAATTTGTCCTATCATTTAGGCCATTTGACTTGGTCAATTCTTGCATTTTGAATTGTCATCATACGAAGTTTGACTTAGTCAATTTACGTAATTTAACCTAAACAATAACAAACACTTAATTATCAACAACAAAAACACAATTCAAGAACACCTAAACAACATCACAATCAAACAAAAATCACATTAATCATTAAAATGATCCTAGTATATCATTTTACATCAATTTTGCAATGTCGACTCAACAAGAGATCTATGCTGATGGTTCCGAAAATCGTCCACCTATGCTAAACAAAGACAACTATGTTCCATGGTCTTCTCGTCTTATTCGTTATGCAAAGAGCAAACCAAATGGAAATCTAATCTACAACTCCATTATGCATGGTCCATATGTAACATGATTGATTCCTGAACTAGGTGATCTAGACTGTGAAGTTCTTGTTGCTGAAAATTTTCATGAGCAGAATGATGATGAACTTACTGACAAAGAAGTAAAGCAAATGGAAGCTGATGATCAAACCATTCAGATTATTCTCATGAGTCTTCTTGAAGACATCTATGTTGCTGTTGGTAGTTGTGAAACTGCTTAGGAAATCTGGTTACGTGTTCAGCAAATGATGAAAGGTTCTGATATTAGGATACAAGACAAAAAGGCTAAGTTGTTTAATGAATGGGAAAGATTTACTTCTACTGATGGGGAATCAATTGAGTCTTATTATCATCGTTTCTCAAAGTTAATGAATGATTTCAAAGAAACAAACATTTTCTAAAAAAGATTGCCAGCAATCTCAAGTTCCTAAACAACCTACAACCAGAATGGAGACGACATGTTACCATTGTTTACCAAACAAAGGATTTGCATGAAGTAGATTATACTCAGTTGTATAATTTCTTGAAATACAATCAGGTGGAGGTAAATGAACTAAGGGCAGAACGACTTGCAAGAGCACATGATCCTTTGGCACTTATGGAAAATTTTAATAACCCTTACAACTATCCAGTGTTTCACCAAGATCAACCATCACAGGTTACCTACATGCAATAACCACAACCCAAAAACAACTACATCCCACAACCATCATTCAACACGAACTACATTCAACAACCAATATTAAATCCCAAAGACATTACAGATCCCACAACTGCAATGAACATGGAACTTGTACTAATGGCTAAGGCATTCAAACTCAACTATTGTACATCAACCAACAATAATTAAATAATTTCATCCAACCCACGTAACAAGCAAATTGCTCAACCAGGAATCAGGTTGGGTCAAGACAGACGGATGCATATGATTAAAGGTAATGGTGGGAATCAAAATGAGTATGATGCAGTACGGAATACCAGGAATCAGGTTGTTCAGAATTCAGGTATTCAGAATGTTAGAAATCAGAATAGGCTTATTGTTGTTCTGGGGATTGCTTATCAGAATGTAAATCAGAATGGGAATGGTAATGTTGTAGCAGCACGGGCTGAAGGTAATGGTAATGGGAACAATGAAAATCAAGTAAGGTGTTATAACTGCAGAGGAATAGGTCATCTTGCTAGGAACTACACAGTTAGACCAAGGAGAAGGGATGCTGCTTATCTTCAGACTCGGTTGCTAATTACTCAAAAGGAAGAAATAGGGATTCAACTACAAGCTGAGGAATTTGATTTGATGGCTGCTACAAGGGATCTTAATGAGATTAAGGAAGTCAATGCAAACTGCATTTTGATGGCTAATTTGCAGCAAGCATCGATATCGGGTACTTAGACTGACAAAGCTCCCATCTATGACTCATATTGATCAGCTGAGGTACACTATTTCAAAAAAAATTATGATAATGATATATTCAATATGTGATGATGTGTCATTTTATACACATTTTCAGGGCCATTTAACCCCCTAAGTCATGCAAATATGCCCAGATTATGTGCTTAATCATTTGTTTTTAGGTTTTTCACACTTGAATGGCATTTGGAGGAAATACACGTGACCTGGGCTTATTTGGAGAAGAAACGGACAAGATTACGACTCTACACCAAGAATCATGAAGAATTATGCATACAGCGCGTGGAGACGGCGTCTCCATCATAAAGCGACTGTGTCAGGATCGTGGCGGCGTCAGAGATCTAGCGATGGCGTCAAGATGTGGCCGACTTCAAGAGGATCTAGAATCATCCACGTGGAAACGGCGTCACGACTTCAAAGCGACGTCGTCGCACCGTTTTTAATATATATACAAAACCGATTTTAGGGTTTTAAGTGTGTAATTTTGTATAACTTTTGAGAGACGAACCCTAGTCATTCTAGCAGCTTTTTAGGTCATTTTTAGGGCCTCAAAACTTTATTGTAACTACCTTTAATCCATGTTTTAATCAAGTAAGATTATTTATCATTAATCATTCAATATGTCTATGTGTTGTTTGATTAATTTATGTTCTTGCTTTCTTTATAACATGTTAGGCTAAACCCTCCTTTGTATTTACTTCTGATTGCATGAAACTTAGGTTGTAGATCCTTTTAATGTTGCTTCTTGTTGATGGATGTGCGTGTTAGGCTCTAGAAAACTAGCCATTAGATATTAAATTGGCATAAACGTCTAGGGAAACACGAGTGTGTAGAAAGGATACCATCGGTAACAATATTCATACTACCTTACCCCTAATATGGTTGATCCCTCTTAAGATATTTCACATGCATTTAATATACTTTAGGGGCCTTGTAATAGTCTTCATACTACCTTGCTTGTGCGTTGCCTTAACGGAATATTAAATAGATGGCGGGTTCATGTAATTCGTTCATGACTTAGGAAATACTTACACAGATCATCACAAGTGTGACAAAGCAATAGATCTAGGAGAAGCAATCTGAGGAGTAGTGCATGATTAGGTAAATACGTCTTTTTATCATAAAGTTATCACTAGTAGTTTAGATTATATTTAGTTTAATTTTGATAAAACAAACCAACCTCTCAAAACCATGATATTTACTTGCTTTCTTAAAAATATAAAAACACAAAAAGAATCTTCTCTCAACCCCTTAGAATTGTTCGAGCCTTCCTAACCTATTCCCCTAGAGAACGATAACAACCCTCGAGTCTTGCCTTACTACACTACAACGATTAGGTACTCTGCCTAGGGGATTGTAAAGCTTCTTGTGAAGTCTTCACAACCTCCACATCAAGTTTTTGGCGTCGTTGCATGGGGAATAGTTTGGTTTCGATCATTGTTTAACTAAGTTCTACTCGCTTGATTCCTATCAATTGAGAATTTTAATTCCAGTACATTAGCTTTCTTGTAGTCTATCTTTTCTTTATGTTATTTGTTTCGTAATCCATTCTCGTCAACCACCATGGGAGACGCGAATCCTATCCGTACTCTTGGAGTTTACTCCAAACCTAGCCACGAAGGCTACAGGAACACCATTGAGCTCCCCGAAGGGAACAATGTGGTACCTCTTCGATCTGACACCATCTGGTTGGTGCAAACTGGATGCTCATTCCACGGTCTTTGGTCCGAGGATCTAAACTAACACCTTAAGGATTTTCTTAAACTAGTGGACTTACTTGACCTTAATGGTGACAATAGGGAAAGAACGCGCCTGTGTTTATTTCAGTTTTCCCTTCACGATCAAGCTAGCAATTGGCTTGAACGTCTTTCAGCAGGATCCATCACCACATGGAAGGATCTTACTACTCATTTCCTTGCTCAATTCATTCCACCGAGAAGGACTGTAAAACTCCATAACGATATCCTGATGTTCCAACAACATCAAGGAGAATCTCTTTTCGAAGCATGGACTCATTTCAAGGACTTACTCTAAAAAGTCCATCATCATGGCAACGACCTTTAGCTCCAAGTCTAAATCTTTTTTGACCATGTCACTCCCGCCACAAGACGAACCATTAACCAATCGGCCGGTGGTAAGCTTCGTGACAGAAATGCCGAAGAATCCTGGGCATTATTAGAGGACCTCACCCTCTATGACAATGAAATTTGGAATGACCCAATGGATTTCGCTAAGCCGGTCAAGGTAATCTATTTGCCTCAAGATATCCTGAGTACATCCGTCGCTGCCTCATCAAGCTCGAAAATCAAGTTCAACGCTTGATGGAAGCTCATCTTGCTTTAATGCAACCTACTCAAGTGAACAAAATCACTTCTTCATGTGAGATCTGTAGTGGTCCCCACGACACTCAATACTGCATGGAAAATCCCGAACAAGCCTTTATTGATTATGCATCCTCGCGTACCGACAAAACAAGAAGTAGGTAGTTCGCTATGAACCAAGGACCAAGAAACTTTAACGAAGCCGCCAATACTTGGAAGGGAAAGCCAAACTTTAACTAGGCACACGCCCAAACATTTACCAGCCTACGGAATGGCTCGTTCTCCACCTACTCATCTAATTACCAAACGAAGCTTGAGAAGGCACTAATTGATTTTGACTCTCATCAAGAGAAAAGACTATTCAGCCTGAGAACTCAACTTGGACAACAGCAAGATGACACGATTAGTAAAATTAATCTTTTGTAGAAAACCATTTTTGAAAATCTTGATGACACTACAGGATCCCCGCAGCTCAAATGAATTTCACGTCTACTAACGACCCCACAAAAGAGGAGCTTCGAGGCAAGGGAATCAAAAGCCCATCAAAGTTACTCTCCCTAAAATATCTGTCTCAGTCATCCTTAGCAGAACAAAATAGAAACCCTTCATCCCCAAAATGTGTTCACTTCGTTAATTTAATCGTTATTCTAAATAAGGAAGATGAAGCTAAGGAAGAGGGAAATGTGAAGTCCAGTACAACCGAGTACGAGGATCACAAGATGAGTGTGGAAAGCGAAGAGGAGTTCAAGGAAGAAACTAAAGAAGAAATCAAAGAAGAAGAGGAAGATAGCCCGAGACACTTTGATACTTTCCCCATTATGAAAGAATTAAAGTATCACGAATGGCTCTTGAAAAACCCTCAACCCCCATGGGTAAAGGCCAAGATTAAACTGGGAACTTGAATAAAGTTAAATTTTCTTGCATGATTGGCCACTTCGACAAAAAGCAAGCCTATTTAGATATGGGATCACCGATCAATGTAATGTCTAGGCTTCATTATAATTAGATCATGAGCAAAAGGTTGGGGCTAAGAAGGAAATCATCAAACCCTGGGAAAATTTACAATTTTATAGGGAGAGTTAAGGGGTTAAAAGTTTTTGTTGGGAACTTCACTTACAAATGTGACTTAGTGGTGCTTGAGGATACCACTAGTGTCATTGATCATGACCTAAGGTCGGTTATATTCGGAAAACCGTTCGTAGAAGTAACCAGGCTTGTTTACGAAAGGGAGGAAGGAACAATCACGTTTGAAAAAGACAAGGAGAAGATTGTGTTTAAAATGCCCCACAAGATGGAAATGTTTAAACACATAGATTTTATGGACATAAAAAACCGATCGCATACCTCCTTTTGTCATAGAAAGTGACCATGACAACAGCAAAAAACCCGCTACTCTAATAGCTTAGATTTGGGACCCGAATACAAACATGATAAAAATGTGTGCAGAGCCATTCGGAGCTTGATAGCCATGAAGGCCAAGAGAAACAAAGGAGAAGTCACGTAATAGCGTGTGACTTTGATTCTAGCTACAAGACTCATAAATAAAGAAAAGCGCTTCTTGGGAGGCAACCTAATATTTATTTTTCGCTCACATTAGGAGTGTCTTGTGTTTTAATTCTTTTCATTTATTCTTTTATGTTTGAATTCATCATCTTGTAATCATGCTTTGCTTTGTCTTTAACCTCGTCTTAATTTCAATCAAAGGTATTTTGCATAAAATAAGTGAAGGCGGATATATCCGATTTATAAGAACCAGATCCAAACATTTAAAATAAATTGTTTAGATTAATTCGCGTCAATTTTGAGTCATATGATTGTATTGATTAATCCCAGGTTTTTATGCAGTGTTTTCTATAGATATAACTAATAAAATTGTGTGCAAGAAATTTCTCATTAAAAACGAAGAGGAAATCTTCACAGTGCGTGGAGACGGCGTCGGGATTAAACCTGAAGGCATCGCGTCTCCAGCAATGTGAAGATTCAAAAAATTTCAAGTATTTTTGAAAAATAAAATGTGCAATATTTAAAATTTGTAATTTTGTTGTAAACCTGCAAAAATCTATGATTATATCATCGCTTTCATCCTATCTTTACTGCTTTCATAAAGTCAACCCTAAAGTGTCGTTGTATATATCATATCCCGTCGATTTTACGCTTGGTGTAGTTGTCTTTGTCTTTGATTTACAGGTTATATTTAACGAGAAGAAGCTTGGAAGTTCTTAGGAAGTTTCATTGGACGACTCTTGGAGGACGATCTAACCAGTTATCGCATGTTTCTTCTCCATTATTAAGCAAACCAGGGAGTACTAGTTTCCTTTACTTGTTTTCTTTTCCCTTTATTCATTTTTACGGGTACTTTTAAAATATTAGGGACAATGTTCAACTTAAGTATAGGGGGAAATAAGCCTTAGAAACTATTCCTTTAATTCCCATTTTCTTGTTCCTTAAAATGATAGGTAATATATCGAAACATAGCATAAAAAGGTCATTTTGACGAAAATTTTAAAAAAAATTATGACACATACCGACGAAAACTGAGTATTAGTAGTTTCTCATGGATAGGAATTTATATTACTAGCACAAAAACCCTCAAAATTTAACTCCAAAAATGTGATGTTCGCCTTTAGATCTATAGGAATTCGGGTATCCATTTTCGATACCCAAGATAATTTTACCTTTAGCTTGTTCGAGTTAAGGTTCAAATGTAGTCATATGTGTCTATTCTGTCGTTATGGATGTGTACGTATGGTCTTTGTCACCTTTTCTGGAACATTGGTATCGGTATTAAATTATATGAGTGTACTAATAGTATATTAAGTTCTAGAACTTGTTTTTGTGATGCATCACGAGGCCGCATAGTAAGAACTAGGATTTGCTAGATAAGAGGCACTAGGATTAACCCATGTTTAAAACCTGTAATTGTTATGATGGTCACCTCGATCATATAACTATCCGACACCCTCGCTATGCACTCATTTTTAATGCAGGATACACCTAGTACACCTCTCCGAGCCTATCCTTTTTCACGGTTCTTATAATTTTTTGGTTAAGCCGGACTATTAATGAAGAGCATTTCCACCCTTGAACCACTTGTTAAACCTAAATCTCCTTAGCCTACCTTGTATGTACTCGCTTTTAGTACATTATTGTTTTAACCCAAGTTAATTATTTGAGTACACGGTTGCTAAGTCCTTATCCTTGTAAATACAGTTTTGGGATGATTGGGATTCATGGTAGTATTTATCTTATGAAGAATTAAGAAATAAGTAATATATTACCCCCAATAGAGCTCAATAAGCTCCATGTTATATTGATCCACCTCAAATCGGGTCATTAGTTAGATTGTAAATATTGAGTATGTAAAAGTTCAAGTGTAGGGGTGTATCTATAAACTCCCGTGATGTATTATATGTTTAAGCAATGGCACGACAAAAGTGTATGAAAAATATATATATATATATATATATATATATATATATATATATATATATATATATATATATATATATAAAGAGTGATAAAAATGTACGGGCTGCCATTTGCTTATGTTTATGTTTATCATAGAGTCAAGAAAAGAAAAAGAAAGAGATTGATGTAGAGTTTGTATATCTTTGTCCGAGTCTTGGCTTAGCAACCAAATCAGCATGTATTCGTACAAATAATTAGCTAACCCTTTCAGCCCAAATTTACCCAAAAGCCACCCAAATGTATTTCATCCATTTTTGTTTCCGTTAATGTTATCTTACACCTACACCCCATAACCCTTTAAAATCCCTCTTTGACAGTAATGACTAGTACTTGCGCCTAAGCGATGGAGGTTTTGTTCCTTTACCAAGCCTATGGTAATTTATATGTTATGACAGGTAATGAGTGTTAATTTTCCGTTTCCCATAGTTGTTATAATTTATTATACACCCGAGTGAAAGAGAGAATCCCAAACACTTATGTGAGGCGCTAGTATATACTTTTTATACTTTTAATTACGAGGTCTAGAAGGTTGTGTTGTAAACTGCTTTTAAAGAGTAGGTTAAATGCCCTCAATATTGCTATTGTCTAGGTAGAAAATCTCATTTGCTTGAGGATAAGCAAATCCCAAGTGTAGGGGTATTTAATGAGGTGTCATTATATACACTTTTTTGGGGCCATTTAACCCCCTAAATCATGTAAATGCCCAGATTATGTGCTTAATTGTTTGTTTTCAGGGTTTTAGCACTTGGACGCATTTAGAGGAAATACACGTGATTTGGGCTCATTTGGAGAAGAAACAGATAAGATTATGACTCTACACCAAGAATCATGAAGAATTGTGCATACAGCGCGTGGAGACGGCATCACCATCATAAAGTGACGGCGTCAGGATCTTCATCGTGAAGGCATCAGAGATCTAGCGACGGCGTCAAGGCGTGGCCGACTTAAAGAGGATCTAAAATCATCCACGTGGCGACGGCGACATGACTTCAAAGCGACATCGTCGCATCGTTTTTACTATATATATAAAACCCATTTTAGGGTTTTAAGTGTGTAACTTTGTATAACTTTTGAGAGACGAACCCTAGGCATTCTAGCAGCTTTTTAGGTCATTTTTAGGGCCTACCCTATTGTAACTACCTTTAATCCATGTTTTAATTAAGTAAGATTATTTATCATTAATCATTCAATATGTCTATGTGTTGTTTGATTGATTTATGTTCTTGCTTTCTTTATAACATGTTAGGCTAAACCCTCCTTTGTATTTACTTATGATTGCATGAAACTTAGGTTGTAGATCCTTTTAATGTTGCTTCTTGTTGATGGATGTGCGCGTTAGGCTCTAGAAAACTAGCCATAAGATATTAACTTAGCATAGACGTCTAGGGAAACGCGAGTGTGTAGAAAGGATACCATCGGTAATAGTCTTCATACTACCTTACCCCTAATATGGTTGATCCCTCTTAAGATATTTCACATGCATTTAATATATTCTTTGGGGCCTTGTAATAGTCTTCGTACTACCTTACTTGTGCATTGCCTTAACGGAATATTAAATAGATGGCGGGTTCGTGTAATTCGTTTATGACTTAGGAAATACTACACAAATCATCACAAGTATGACAAAGCAACAGATTTAGGAGAAGCAATTTGAGGAGTAGTGCATGATTAAGTAAATACATCTTTTTATCATAAAGTTATCACCAGTAGTTTAGATTATATTTAGTTTAATTTAGCTAAAACAAACCAACCTCTCAAAACCGTGATATTTACTTGCTTGCTTAAAAATATAAAAACACAAAAAGAATCTTCTCTCAACCCCTTAGAATTCTGTTAGATCGTGTTCGAGCCTTCCCAACCTATTCTCCTAGAGAACGATAACAACCCCCAAGTCTTGTCTTACTACACTACAACGGTTAGGTACTCTGCTTAGGGGATTGTAAAGCTTCTTATGAAGTCTTCACAACCTCCACATCAATATGTTTACTCAAGAGGAGCAGTATACTGAGTTACTCGAACCCATTTCTGAACCACACCAAGTTCAACAGAATGACAGTAATGTTATCTCTGTAGTTTCTAGTGTGGAACAATGTGGGGGAACAGTAGAACAAAATCCTATTACTATTGAGGAAACACGTGCTTATTTTGAATCATTATATAATAATTTAGCTATAGATGTTGATTTGACCACTGAGCTTGCTAGATAAAAATTAAGAAAAGTGTTTTGAAATTAATGAAGAAAAATATGATAAGCTTGAAAGATGTTACCAAAAGTCTGTTTATCAAGAGAAATGTCTTACTAAAAAGATAAATGCACTTCACTTAAGTTCTGCTAAAAGGATAACGACTTTGAATAAGGAAATTACAAATCTAAATAAACAGCTTTTAAAGGAAAAGTCAACGGTTTCCTTTCTTCAGGAAGAAAAGAAAAGGTTGAAAAGTGAATTCAAAATACGCGAAGACGAGCATCTTGATAAACAAATTCGACTTTAGACTAAGATTAAGGAATTAGATAACATTTTGGTAAAAACGGGCTAATCGATTCAAACGATGCATATGCTTTCACCTAAGTCGGACTCGTTTTACCACACTGAACAAAAAATGGCTTTAGGTTATCAAAATCCTTTATATCTTAAGCAAGCTCAGCAGAAACATCAAAGTTTGTTTAATGGCAAAGTCTTATTAGAAAAGCATGACCCTCTTGTTGTGTATGATTCGAAGGAGATACTGCAACTTGCTCAAGAAGTCACTTAAAAATAAAACAATTGAACAAAGAAATAAAACCAGCAAATTATGTAAAGATTAATCAACTTTTAGAGGTTTTTGTTTCTCAAAAGACCAAGTCATGTGAAGAGGTGTATTTTTCTACTACTTCCAAAATGGCCAGTGTTTCTAAATTAATTTAAATACCAAATGAAGAGTTTTCAGATGATACTTCTCCAAGTGTTGTACGAAAATTTCTAAATGAGGTAAAAAGAACCATTGTGACTCTTCAACGTGTTGTAAAACAAAAAATGACACTAGATATACAAAATTGGTCATCTTTTGCTCATCAAGAGCTTCACAAAATTGTAAAAGATAAAATTTTCCCTATCGTTAACCAAGTTGATGCTAGAGTTCAAAATTTTGAAATACAATTTTTGAAAGAAGCAACTAAATTTGTTCTAGACTTCAAATCTCTTGCAAAAGAAGCTGATGAATCTCTTGCTAAGCACAAGTCTTTAGAATATTAAATTGAGCGTCTCTTGAAAGCGGTTGTTAGTCAAGATATTATGTCGATTGTGCAAAGTAATTCTGTTGTAGATACATCAAATCACCAAACTGAGCTTGAACGTACGAAAGAAAGGTTTGAAAATTGTATCATTCAAAAGGAAAATGAATATGCTAAAAGTTGGAATGATTGGTACAAAAAATACGAAGAATGCAAATATGACATGATTTCGTATGATAAAGCTTATAATGACATGCAACAAAAGATCGAACGGTTGCAAACGTAGTTGGGAGATCTCAAGGGTAAGAGTAAGGATACTTCATGTGTATCAGATACCCTTGACCCGTTGTCTCAGAAACTAGAAGATGAGAACGTTGCATTAGAGTTTTAGGTTTTGAATTATGCAAAAGAAAATGAACATCTTAAGACAACATACAAGAACCTTTTTGACTTTATCAAAGGGACACGGACTCAGACCAAATTAATAACTGACTCTTTGCAAGAAAAATTACATGACACCATTTATGAAAATGCTACGTTATGTGCCCAGTTATTTAATAAGGTTTCTGAACAAAAGGATACTAC
>BQNB010069115.1:0-33611 GCA_026074375.1 Tanacetum coccineum | reverse complement strand
GATTTGTTGGATTGAAATGTGACGAAGGGATTTTAGTTTGTTGACGAAGGGATTTGTGTTGATGATGTTGTTAATTGTTTGTGGATGGTTCGAGTCTTTCCTTGGTCTTTTTGTATCTTCATTTCTGTATTGGTTTGGACTCTTTGAGTTATGACCGGGTCAACTCGGTAAATACCGAGTTGACTCGGGTTAAGTTGTGGTTCCACCAAACTGTCATGGGACCAAACCGCCACCTTTGACCAACTCGCCATGGTGACCAACTCGCCATGGTGTATATGCCAACCCGCCACCAACCTTTGACCAACCCGCTGTCACTTTTGGCAAACCGCCGTGACCCAGAAGTGAGCAAACCGCCACCTCTAAACCAAACCGCCATGGCACCAACTCGCCATTGACTAAAAATTTTGGCGGCGGTTTGTTTCTATTGACCATGAAAAATTAGTCTTCATAAACCTGTACTAACCAACCCGCCGTGGGTAACCCGCCGCCTGGCTACCCGCCGTGGGCAACCCGCCGCCGACTTGGTCAAACCGCCATCAACTGTCACTTTCGTACTTTTCCTTAATAAACCGGATCTGGTATTGTCCTTTTGTCCAAACCGCCATGAAGAAACCCAGAAAAACTAATCTTATTTTTCCTGTGTCTTTTAAGCATGAACACAGCAGTTGTAAACCAATATTGAAACCAGAAACATATACACAACTGTTTTGTGGTTTTTTTTTTCTATAATATAAGCCCATGAAAATAGGCTTACATTATCTGTTATAAGTAAGAAATAAAACAGTTATGTGGACAGAAGTATGTATCAACAACCAAAACACTTTCCTGGATCTTTTTTTTTTCTCAGACCAGTTCTGATCTGAACAGTGAACACGAGACAGCAAAACACATGATACTAAACACCACCTGGTTAGCTCTGATGCCAATTGTTAATAATAAATGACATGTATAACAGTAACAAACTGGATCAGGAGGTTGGATAAAATGAAACAAATAATCATCTATTTTTATTAGAGAGAAAGAAGATGAAATGGGAAGAGTGTGTGTGTTGTTGAGAGAAAACACACACACTTTCACCTTACAAAAGTGAGCTTCACCCATCCATGGAAGTATGGAGGGGGTATTTATAGACCCGGGCTTTACTAGCTAAACTAACCCGACAGGACTATAAATGATAAATGTAATTCCAGATAAGTCACCATATTTTAGGGCTAACATTTTGTACACCCACTTGCACCCAAGAGCTTTCTTGTTGGATGGAAGTTCTTTAATTATCCAAGTCTAATTACGTTCCAGTGCCTCAAGTTCACTATCCATAGCAAATCTCTAACGCTTATCTTTGATTGCTTCATAATCCGTTACAGGTTCTTGTTCTTTTTCAATAGCCTCAAGAAAAGTTCAATGACAAGATAAAAATTTATCATAGTTTACATAATGAGCTATAGGATATGGAGTACCTGAGGATCGAGATTGAGCAGGCAGTGTAGAACAGGATGGACTCTTTTTCTTGACTGTATTTGTGACATAATCACGAAGACGAACTGATGTTTCTTTCTTATGGTGCCCTCTCCCTTAATTTTCTTCTTGAATTCGTTCATCAACATTTAGTGATTGTGGTGATGATAATGTGTCGTCATCTCTCACTGTTTGATTGTCCTGAACCGTGGTTTCCTTATTCACGAGTTCATTACCCCCTATCTTGTGAAGGGGGCTCTTCATGTAGCCCAATGTCATTATATTCATTATCAACTGAACTTTTTCAAACCTTCCCTTGTACGTACTCTGATGGGAGATAAAAGACCTTCAGATTTGATGGAGGGTGCCATAAGTTCACTTGAGAAATTTCTAATAATTTTACCCGACTTGTGTTATTCCATACTGAATCTTGGCGTACCTTGAACCTTGTGTTTCCAATGGTTTAGTGGTTATTTTGGTCGTGTTTTGAAGATTTCTTTTCATGTAATCACAATCCTTGATTAAGTTGATCAGACTTTAACATAATAAAGCATTACACACCCATCCTCGTACCCAATCCGCCTTCTTCCTAGATCTTTGATTGAATCCAAACTATCCTTCACTCCTAGTGATTTGTTTTCAGAAGAGTTTCTGATTTCAAAACAGTTTGGCTTTCTTATTTCGAAAATCCTAGGAGGGAACCGGTCTTCACATCACTAGCACCCAAACTTCAATACTGACCTTGTTTCTATCTGTGTTAGACTTAACAGTATTCTGGTTTGTTTCTTTGTTTTTTGGATTAAGTCTCTCAGTTTTTAGATTCACAAGATCATATTCTGTTCCACTAGACTCTGATTTTTGTTATGTTAATCACCTTAGTCCTATAGCTAGCTCATCGATTCCCAGTAAAGTCAACATCTTCCCTAGGTGTCATAATTGTACCTGTGGGTGGAGTACCTCTTTGTATGCCTTTTCTCTTTTGAAATTTTCATACAAAGGACCAGTCAAAGTTTCATCCCCAGATGAATTGTTACTTTCCTCACTACTACTATATTCAACTCCAAATCCTATGCATGTTTTATCATTCAAAACTTTTTGTTTGTTTAGGATTTCAGTTTGCAATAGAGTAGCATTGCTCCATTTTTCAAGTTTTTCTTTCAATTCATCCCTTTCTTTTATGACATTATCAAATTCTTTTTGTTTTTCGCCTAATTTCCAATCCCTCATTTTTAAATCATACTCCATCTGTTCATATTTATCACCCCATGCGTATTCATTCTTTTCATGTGTTCTAATTATGACCTCTAATGATTCTAAGCTCAATTGATATCCCTGAATTTCTAACCTAGCTCTTTGAAAATTATCTCTTTCAGTTTGATAATCATTCAACAATTTTTTATAAGATTTACTGCAATTAGAACAGTAGGGTACCTCTGAGTTAGAAGAATCGGTTGAGCTTGTAGCCATCAAAGCAAGAGCAACTGGTGCATTATCAGCTTCTTCGCTCCAGTCAAAAACTCCAAGTCCATCTTGTCCAAGATCCACATGGTCTGCATCAATCTCTATGCTCCAATCATCTTCTTCAATTCCATTCAGTGCCACCATAGCAAAAGTCACAGGATCATCATCAAATTCCTTGGTCCAGTCAATTTCACCTTGGCTGTCTTTTGCTACCAAAGCTTTTGAGTTTGAATCTTCAATGGGCACAATTCTCTTTTCCTTACTTCCATTTGCTCTGTTTGCCTGATATTTAGCAAACTTGCATTCCCTAGCAAAGTGACCCAACTTCTGACAGTTAAAGCATTCAATCTTTGACTTGTCAAAGGTGATTCCATTTTTAGGCTTGAGGTCTATGGGTCTTCCTGTCTTTCTCATGAACTTTCTTATTCTTGCAGTTATCATAGCTACTTGCCATCTGATGTCAATTTCTTCCATAGCATCATCATCAATTTGCAGCAAGTCTTCATCATCATGAGTTTCAGGCATAGAAGCTTGTTGAGCAAAGAAAGAACATATGATTTCATCTGAGTTGAAAGAAGAGTTGAGAGTTTCTTTCAACTTGCTTGATGAAGCCTGAGCATACCCTTTGGTGATGATTTCAGATTTATCATCAGCAGTACTTTGTCTAGAAGTACTGCCTTTGATTTCAGCAGACATAAAAGCAATACTTTGTGAATTTGAACTTGAAGCACCCTTCAACTCATGCTCATACACCTTCAGGTTGTTATAAAGATCATCAAAGTCCAATTCATCTAATCCAGGTTGTCCTCTAATCATTGTAGCAACCACATGCCACACAGATGGTAGACTTCTGAGAAATTTTAAATTAGCATCTTCACAGGATACCTTAGCATCATACAACTCTAGCATACTAATAATGTTCTGGAATCTGTCGTATGCTGAGTCTAGCTCTTCTCTGGCTCCAACAACAAAGGTCTCAAACTGTTGTTTCAAGAGATTCTTCTGCATCTTCTTAGATTCCTTATTACCTCCAAATCTTGCTTTTATAGCAGCCCACAAACTCTTGGCATCTTGAGCATCATGGAAGCTCAAGAGATGTCTATCTGGTATTGCAGAGAGCAATATGTTGAGAGCTTTCTCATTGTTTCTCCTTGCATTGACAACAATTGAAGTTTTCGGTGCAGAAGGTTGACCTGAGGAAGAAGCTGGTTCTGTTGTAGCCTGGTCACCATTGGTGATTATATCCCATAGAATATGATCAGTAATTGCAATATACTGTCTCATCTTCATGCACCATAGGTCATACTCACCCTTCTTGATGATTGGAATTCGTAGTGCAGTGACAGATGAGGCAGGAGGGTGGTTTTCAGCTTCAGACATCTTTAGTGTTTTGCAAAGATATCGGATGTTCAAAGTTCTTCTTAATCAGAGTTTCCTCACAAGCTCTGATACCACTTGTAGGATCGATGTACTCTAATATGTTGAACCTTTAGCTTGTAAAGGATATTACTACCTTGAATAAATCCAAGATAATAACTATGAAACGCTGACACTGAATACTATCAACTATGCGGAATCTAATTGATAATATTAAGAAGAACACACAGCAATAATCAAAAGATTACTTTTATTATCACACCTTGAACCTGCCTAACTTTGCAGATTCCTAAACACTAATAATACTAATCGCTAACACTTCTTCTAAGACTCGTACTCGTACCTAACTATGCCTTCCAAAGGGTCCTTTTATAGACATCAAAGATTAACCCTATTAGGCTTACAACCTTCCATGCTTATCTTCTCCTAATACAACTCGTCATGTATATCTTCTCCTAGTACAATCCTTCTAAAACTCTAAAACTGTTATAAGCAGTACTTTGATATTGCTAACAGTACTTTTCTATAACTAACAGTACTTTAACTTAATGAACAGTACTTTAATATCACTAACAGTACTTTGTTATCTGCCAGCAGTACTTTACAATATTTCCTAACAGAAAGGCTTAATAGCAAAAAAGGGTATAAAAGAAAAATGGGGTGAAGTTATAACGAAAAAGACCCAAGGGCGAGTTGGCAGTGTGTGGTGGTGTTAAGGTGTTGGGTGTGTGAAGGGGAGGTCATAGGTTCGACCCCTGTGGCCTCTCTTTTTTATAAAACATTTTTTTGTTTTTTTTTTAAAAAGCTAAAATATAAGTAAAAAAATCAAACTTTAAGAAAAGAGATTTTTACAAAACCTAAGAATAAGCTAGAAATAAGCAAACTTAAAATGACAGTTTAGGAATTAAGCTAACTGTCATTATGCTAAAACTGTTTTTGGCTTTTTGGACTAAATAAGCTTATAGGAAACTAAAAGGCTAATAATAGACCTAAATCTAGATTTAATAAGCTATTATAAGTAAACAAAAATAAGTTGATAAGCTTCAAAAAGTACTAAACAGATTACTATGAAACAGGTTTAAAGGACTTTTTGACAGATTTTAATCTAGGATAATGAACAAATAAGCATTAATAATAAGCTGAAAACTGAAAACAAATTAAGTACTATAAGCTAACAATACAAATAACCAGGAGTTAAGCAAAATTGATAAAGAAATAAGCTAGAAAAAGCAAGCTAAAATGACAGTTTTGGCTTCTAAGACTTGGAAACTCTTATACCAACTCAGATTTGCAAATAAGCTCTTAAAAGCTGACCCTAAGATTACTTTAGCTACTAAATCTTGAAAACAACATAATAAGCCAATCAAAGAACAAAATAAGCAATCCTAATAAGTAACAAGCTCAGAACATCAGTTTAGCTTTTTGACCAAAAACTTGATACAAAACAGCCTGAAGAAGCTATTTTGAGCTTAATTTTAAGCTAACGGACTAATAAGCTAATTTCTAAAACTCCAAAACAGATAAAGTTAGTACTATAAGCAATAAGAAAAAGTAAAATTTAAGTAGTTTAAATAACTAATAAGCTAAATAAAGACTTATGAAAATGGCTGATTACCCTAAATCCTATTTTTTTGTTTTTTTCAAGTTTGTATAAAAGACTAAAATGGCTTTTGCAATCCTAAAAATAAGCTATTAAAAGCTAAACTAAGACAGTAAAAAGCTCAAACAGATTGAGCTTAACACCCAATGAGCTTGTGCAAACAAATTCAAAACCTAAACCTAGCATAAACTAATCTAAAACTAAGATTGAAAAGTGACTTTTTAAGTTTTAAAACTGGTGCTATGAACTTTGACAGATTTTGACAGATTTGCAAGTGACAAATGCACACTTATAACAATCATATTCTACTGCATTTTAACATCAAAACAAAGAATTCAAAGGCACTAAAAAGCAACTTAAGCAAATCCAAGCATACAAGCTGATATAAAAGACCAATAAGCTCAGATTCAAACCATGACTTCTAAAAACTTTGAAAAAGAGTTTTAATCCTTAAAATCTTTTGAAAGCTGTTATTAAGACTTAGTTTAAGCTAAACAAATTTGGCTTAAAAGCCATAAGTTATCAAGCAGTACTAACTCAAGTTAGTACTGCTTGTTCCAAACACCCCCTTTAAATTTGTAAAACTCATTTTTACACTAAATCAGACTTAGAAAACAAATAAAAACTAAACACAGATTAAGACTAAGGTTAAATAAGCACAATAAAGAAATTAGAGCACAAAAATAAGCACTTAAAATAAGCAAACTAGATTAAGCAGTTTTAAAGCTATAAAAGATAGATTATGAGAAATACTTGAACAAATTAGTTTTAAACTACAAGCTAAGCATGTTAAGCAATACTAAGCCATAATAAGCATAGATAAGCAAAGATAAGCAAGAAATAAGGAAACAAAATTTTAAGCTAAACTGCAAAAAGTGAACTTACAAGACCCTTTGCTCAAACAAGGGCATAAAGTGCTCTTAGAGCTTATCAACAAGCTCTAGCTTGTTTAAAAACAAGCTAGTATTGCCTTATAAGCCCTTCCAGGTTTGGCTTATCTTCCAAATAAGCTGAGGAATTTAAGGAGTGGATTTTTGAGTGAACTTTTCTTAAACACTTATAACTATATAAAAGTCTAAATTGCTTTATTAAGACAGATTAAACAAGAGCTTATTAGAGCTTATCAAAACTTATAATTCATTAACACAAGTAAAACAGAATTTCATAAAAAAACTTAAAATTTCATTAATCTTAAAAAACGTTTACAAGGCTTGAAAATAAATGACAATAATCTTAAAAAGCTAAAAAATACAAGGAAAAAGATAAACTAAATTACTACTTTAAAAAAAACTCTCCTAATGTGTGAAAACACACACTACTTATAGCTGTCTTGAGAAGCTTAAGCCCTTTGAGGTGTGTTTCTTGTGTGAGTGTTCTCCAAGCCATAAATCTGAGCCCTTCAATCCATTTTGTGTTTCTTTAAATTGATCATAGCCCTTGAATTTGTCCTGTCCAATCATTCGTCTTAGGATTGCCAACGTGGTTGTCTTTACCTTGAAGAATAGGTTAATTTGGGTTTGTCATGATGTGAAGAAAAGGTTAAGAGGGTTTGTCGTTTTGTTGCAGGGATGACAGGGACAATGAATAGTATTTTGGCAGTTTTTTTTAGTTTTGGGATAAAGGGGTTAACGGGGTTAGGGGTGAGGGACTAACGGTGTAATATGTTAGGGACTAGTGGTGTAAAGTTAGGGACTAGTGGTGAAAAGTTACAAGGACTAGTGGTGAAAGGTTTCAAGGACTAGCAGTGTAAGTCCTTAAGGACTAACTGTGTAAACCCCTAGGGACTAATGGTGCAAACAGATTTAATAGGTTTATGGTTGGGCTTTTGTTGGGCTTGTTTGGTTATTAAATGGACTTTGGGCTTTTAATTATATAAAAGGCTTAATGGGCTGACTTGGCCCATTAACTTGGGTACGGGTTGGCCCATTTAAGATGCTCACGTCTTTGGCTTCGACTTTGACTTTTCACGCTCTTTCCATTCCCGTGCTCGATTTTGTTAGTTTTTGTCCTTTAGTGAATATCCGATACCTGCATAGTATACTAAGCAAAACAAACATATATTTGGCATTTTATGTCTGTTTTTTGTCATTTAGGCTCCTTTTTTATAGGTAAAAGGTAATGTTTACATTACGCTCATACCAAAAGTTCCCATACTAAACTATTGATGTTGTCTCCGCAATGCCATAAGTAAACACTTTAGAAAACTAAGAGTCTTAATCCCTCATGACTAATTACCTCGAAAAGTAGCTAAGTGTTCATCCTAAGGGATTAAAGAATCGTTAGTTTTGAAAAGCCCCATTTTGACCATTTTTAAATATTTACACTTATTACCACACATATTTTTTTATATTTTTCCTTTTTCTTTTTCTAACTAGAATGTTTGGACTTTCGTTATTTCATAACCTTTAGGGTCATAGAATAAGAAGCACTTCAATCCTAAAGTGCCCAAAAAGGATAAATTCATCATTCCCGACTGTTTCACATTGTCCCAAACCAACTTAAAATGAAATCACCCGTTAAAATAAAGTTAAGATACTAACACTACTCATACTTGTAACTTGTGAAACTTTTCACTCCCGACAATTATTATATCTTAGGTGAATGTGCTAATTTTGAATTTCAACCATGGATCAACCTTTTTAAGAAAATTGTAATATTTCTATGCTTCACGTTCTACCCAAGAATTATAATTTTGAAGGCGAGATCATTCCATGTAGCGACTTTCTTCTTGGCGCATCCCATCCGAGACCGGCTTAGGTGCCCAGGATTTTGACACCCCACAGAGAATAGTATCGAAACTCATGGATCTTCGGTTTCAAAAACATTAGGCTTCTCGTTAAATAAACAATTCATTTAGAAAAATCTCAACTTAAAAGAAACAGTCTTAGTTCAAAAGCATATTTAAATTTAAGAAAAAGATATTTTCCCTATATTTATTAAATCACATATATTACACTTAACATAATTATACATCCTTTAAACGAAGGAAATCCTCAACCTTTTTGAAGGCTGCAACATCGTTTGTGAGCCGGCAAGATGCAACAAACTTTTATCAGTCTCGGATTATTATTCTTACTATGGGCCTTCTTTTGAAGACTTCCACATCAGTTGTGAGCCGGCAAGAGGCAGTAAACTTTTATCAGCCCACAGTTTTTATTATTATTACCTTATTCATTTTTTTATATTACCACGATATAGAGAAAATTTATTTTTAGAAAATTTAAGTATAAATTTGAACTAAGACTAAATAAATTATTGTTATCGACTACATAAAAAGAAAATCGTTGATTTAAGTTTAATTTTCGAAAAGAGCACATATTATTAGTCAGGTTAGGAGCTTATGGGAGAAAAAGCCACAAACTACCCTTATGACCTCTTAAGATTTCCAACTAATCCTTGTTTAGCATCTAACTCATAATTAACACTATCATTTCTCGTTCTTCGCAAATTTAAAATCTTTGATAAAAAGATCCGCGAATGCTTAGTCAAATAAACTAGCTTAGACAAGTTTATAAAGGTTAAGGGACAAAGCTAAGAGCTCAACACGCTCGATCGAGTCAAAATTTATTCTTATTCTACCCAGCAGGAAAGTCAACATTGTGATAAAACACTTATTTTATTTTTGAAAATTTTTAAAAATTTTCATTTTTTTGGTATTTTGGTGGTAAAAACAGGATTACGTAAAAACAATGACTGCAGGCACAATCAAAAAAAAAAAAAAATTTCCGATAGATCCACCCAAACTAGAACTGAAATTGTCATAATGTTTTAAGGAGGTCTCCTCTACTTAAATCTACGAGCGCATTATTAATTATGCTCAAAGATAAATGTTAGTCGATAAGATTGGATATTGGATTCCCATAATCATGCTAAGGATTAAGCTCGAGTGAACAAAAGACAAAACCATGAGCACGAGAGACTTCATAATCCGGGCAATCCTGGACATACAACACAAACCATGAAACACGAGAAAGGAAGAGGCGAACCTCCTCATGTCACACTTATTCATTACTACTATTATAATTATATTAGGATAAGCATGGGTTGCCACCCACAAAGCGCTTGTTTATTAATGAGTCACTAAGCTTGACTCGTCCCTAAATTTAGTTATCCATGGGGAAGGTTTGGAGATCCGAGACAACCATGGGTGGTATGTCTCCTCCAAAGTAGTGTTTGAGTCTATTACTGTTCACCTTGAAGTTTGGCCTGTCAATTTTGAGATAACTCGACCGTACCATAAGGGAAAACTTAAGCAACGGTGAACGTTCTGGTCCAACGGGTTTTGAGTTTGCCCGAGAAGATCTTTAATCGAGAATTGAAGAGAAGAACTCGATCACCAACGTTGAAAATGCGGTTCTTAATCTTGGAGTCATAAATCTTCGTCATTTTCTCTTTGTAGATTAAAGAGTTCTCGTAGGCTTGATCCCAAAGTTCATTTAATTCATTCAATTGAACTTTTCGGTGATCACCCGCGGTTTTGAGGTCAAAATTACAATGTTTCAAGGTCCAATAGGCCTTGTGTTTAAGTTTGATAGGAAGGTGACAAGCCTTTCCATACACTATCTTATATGGAGTGCACCCGATGAGTGTCTTGAATGCGGTACAGAAGGCCCACAAGGCATCATCTAACTTATCAGACCATGAAGCACGGTTTTCACCTACGGTCCTTTCCAAGATACGTTTCAAACCATGATTGGTAACCTCAACTTTCCCACTTGTTTGTGGGTGATACACGGTGGAGAGACGGTGAGTAACTCTATATTTAAGCATGACCTTTGCGAACTAGTCATTGCAAAAATGGGTACCTCGATCACTAATGATAGCACGAGGGGTCCCAAATCGGGCGAAGAGAGATTTTAAAATTTTGCAAACAACTCGGGCGTCATTGGTGGGGAGCGCATTCTTTTCAACCCATTTTGACAAGTAATCGACGACCACGAGTATATACTTGTTCCCTCGTGAAGACGGGAACAGGCCCATGAAGTCGATGCCCCAAACTTCAAAACTCTCACAAACTTGAATTATGTTTTAAGGCATTTCATCTCGTTGCGAGATTTTTCCCTGACGTTAACAAGCGTCACAGCGTGTGACCAAGTCATGGGCATCGCGGTAAATGGTAGACCAAAAGAATCCGAAATCAAAGAATTTTTGAGCGGTGTAGTTGGCACCATGATGTCCCCCGGTAGGTCCATTATGGCAAGCCGTGAGGATATCAACGGCTTCTTGGCTGTAAACACATCGTCTAATCACTTGATCCGAACCAATTCTAAACAAGTAGGGGTCGTCCCAAAAATAATGCTTCACATCTTTGAAGAATTTTTTCTTTTGTTGGGACGACATCCCTTTCATAATAAAATTCCCCGTATGGTAGTTTGCAATGTCGGCAAACCATGGGGTACTAGAATCACCACGAAAGGTAATCATACCAAGAATCTCGAGAGGAAATGTTTTGGTAATTTCCTTTTCCTCAAGATCACTATTGATGGGGATTTCTAGTCTTGACAAGTGTCGTCCACGAGATTCTCTTCTCCTTTTTTTTAATCACGAATATTGTCTATCAATTCTTAGAGTAGGAAAATCCACCGAAGCAAACACGGCTTTAGCATCTTGTTTAACAAAAGATATTTTGAGACGAGTAGTTCCGTATACACTATGGTCTTCTGATAAACTAAGTAAGCCAAATTTCTCGAAAGCAATACAATACGGATACTAATTTCTTTTTCACGTCGTAGTGTAATGTGCTTGAGCATCCGTCATGGTCTTACTTGCATAGTGTATAGGCTGAAAATATTTGGTCTTACGTTGCCCCAGGACTGCCCCAACTGCAAAGTCACTAGCATCACACATAATTTCAAAAGGCAAGTCCCAATCGGGGGCAACTAAAATTGGAGCTTTGGTTAACTTCTTCTTAAGTATATTAAACGATTTGACACATTCTTTCGAGAAGATGAAAGGGGTATCTTTTTCAAGAAGACGGGTCATCGCCGGGTCGAATTTAGAAAATCTAGAATAAATCCGAACGATGAGAACCCCGGCTTGACCTAAAAAAAACTTTGAAATGCCTTTTAACGGAAGTCGGATGAGTGAGTTTAGCTATAAACATCACTTTAGCTTTTGGAGACGACCTCAATCCCGGACATTGAAATCTTATGTCCAAGAAAAATGCTTCTTTTTACCAGAAATGGGCATTTCCTCCTAATTTAGAACTAAATTATGTCCCTTCGCAATGTTTGAGCATTGTCCTAAATGGGGAGCATTGACGATGGAAAGAATCCCCGAAGACTGAGAAATCATCCAAAAAGACCTCCATTGTTTCCTCGATCATGTCATGGAAAATGGCCGTCATGCACCTTTGGAACGTGCCTGAAGCGTTACATAAGCCGAAAGGCATGCATTAGTAGGCAAACGTCCCATAAGGGCAAGTGAAGGTGGTCTTCTCTTGGTCTTGCGGGTCAATTGGAATTTGAAAATATCTCGAGAAACCATCTAGAAACAATAATATTCGTTTCCTGTGAGTTTTTCAAACATTTGGTCCATAAACGGTAACGGGAAATGATCTTTACGAGTGGCATCATTTAACTTTCGGTAGTCAATGCATACACGTCATCCCGTAACTAAATCAGTAGGTAATCAACTCATTACTCCATTTTTAATTACGGTTATACCACCCTATTAAGGCACACACTGAACGTGGCTTCACCTACGGGCAATCAGAGAAAAGGTAAATCAATCCGGCAATCAATGGAGAATTTGATAACTTCTTTTTTGATAAACCTCAAGAACCTTATTAGGTTCACCCGTACTTGATGTAAGAAACTGCCAGTTTTAGAGTCATCCTCCATTAATATTTTGTGAGTACAAAATTGAGGGTCGATTCCCTTAATGTCGGATATTTTCCTAGCGATGGCACGCTTGTGTGACTTTAAAACCTTTAGAAGTCGGACCTTCTCATCTTCTTTTAAGTTTTTAGCAATTATGACGGGTAGTTTATCGGTACCCTCCAAAAATGCATACTCAAGATGAGAAGGTAAATCCTTGAGCTCAAGCTCAGAAGGATCATCAATAGAAGACTTAACTGTTTTAAGTTCTTCAAGATTAAGTTCTTTTGGAGGGAGAGGAGATGATGGATCATCATTTAGTAACTTTTCAACGAGAAGAATGTCTCCCTCCGAGTCAAAATCGATATCATCAATTCCTGGTGGAATTGAATCATTTGTAAGACAAGCTTTGATTTCTTCCAAAATGAAGTCACCTCCCTAAAAAGGAGTGAGAGAGAGGGAAGAAGTAGAAAGGATAGGATCTAAAGACGGGGTGGGATTGCCACTTGTGGAACTATCCAAGAATCCGAGCACTTCTTGAGCATACTCCTCACAAGCTACGTCGATGACATCGATTCGATTAATCAACACAACATCATTGTAAGAGTATCTCAAAGTTTGACCAACTTTAAAGGTTATGGCTTCATCATCAACTCGGAGAGTTAATTCTTCACTATAAACATCAATCAAAGTACGTGCCATCCTCCAAAAGGGTCTCTCGAGAATTAAGGGAACCCGAGGATCGACAACATAATCAACGACTATGAAGTCGGCCGGAAAATGGAACTTTCCTACTTTTACAAAGACATCTTCAGCAATACCAGATGGACTAGTAGTCTATCGGTCTGCAAGTTCAAGAATCATTTGAGTAGGAGTAAGTTCTGGGAGTGAGAGCTTCTTCCATATGGAAAGAGGCATCAAGTTGATGGTTGCACCAAGATCGGCCAAGGCTAAGCATTCAACTAACTCCGGAAAATCACAAGGAATAAGAAACTTGTAGGGGTCTCTATGTTTTTCGGGCAACTTTTTTAGGATAACCGCCGAACAATTCTCATTCACCAGTGTTTTAGCTAAGTCAAACAATTTTTCTTTGTTATTAAGGAGGCTTTTAAACATTGAAGCAAATTTCAGCATATGTAAAAGAGCATCCGCGAAACTGAGCTCGAAATGTAATTCCCTAAAGATTTCAACAAATTTCGAAGCTAGATTATCATCTTTTTCACGGAGCTTCTATTTGTTAGCTCTTGAAGGATAATGTATAGACGGTTTAGGCTTAGGAGCAACAACAGGCTCATCAATTGGAGCTTGAGTTTGGACTACCGGAGGTTGGATGTTTTTGGTACTAGGTTGCACCGTATCCTTTGTCACCTCGGGTTCCCGTTCCACCACCTTGGGAAGAGGATGGAGAGGAGGTGGAATTGGAGGTCCATCATAAGAAATACCACTTCGGGTTGTAATTGCTTTCAAGTCACTTCTCGGGTTAGCAACGGTGTTGCTAGGAAGTGAACCCGAACCCGAAGAAGAAGCGATATTCATTTGAAGAAAACTAGTCATCATATTCTTAAGCTCTTGGTTTTGTTGTGACATATCATCCCTTAATTCCTTTTTCATATTACTAATTTGATTTTGCATAGCTCGCATATTGGCGTCGTTGACCTTCATGTAGTTCGAAAGATCATTCGAAGGTCCAACTTGAGCTTGCTGAATCAGAGCTTGATAATTCGGATTTCCTTGATTGTAATTATTTCCTCTGTTTTGATTGTATTCTTGATTGTACTGAGTTTGATTATTTTGCAAATTTGGTTGAGCAAAACCTGGTGGTCGAATTTGGTTAGCTACATTCTGAGGACGGTATCCAGTATTTCCCTGATTGTAGTTCACTGCGGCTGCTGAAACATATCTTTGAATATTATCTTGATCTTCCGAAAAAGCGTTGCCATCGGTGGCAAGACATTAGTCGTAAGGATACGGGCCACCACAAGTAACACAAATTTCTTCAACCGCTTTCACGGAAGCTGGAGGAGAATATTTCTGAAGAAGCATAGCCTTAACGGCGCCGGCAAGAGCGGCAATCTCGGGAAAATGAGGGGTAGAAGAAGAAGGAGCATTCGTACTCAGTTTTGTAACAACCGGTTTGTTCCGTGAGTTGCGAACTTTCAATTTGTTTTCCATAATTGTCAAAGCATCTCGAGGTGTTTTAGTCAAAAGATTACCATCGGCGGCGGCATTCAAAGAATCTTGATCGGTTGAGGTTAAAGCATTGTAGAAGGTATCAAGTTGATGCAATTCTATAAAACCGTGATGTGGGCATGCACGAAGGAGATCCTTGAAACAGTCCCATGCCTAACAAAATGATTCATCAAAACATTGCTGAAAATTCCTAATTTCATTATGGAGATTTGTAGTTTTGGAAGGAGGAAAGAATTGGTTAATAAACTTGGAAACAAGATCTTCCCAAGTAAGAATAGAACGAGGGGGTTCTTTTTCGAGCCAAATCCGGGCTGCCCCCTCGATAGAAAATAGAAAAAGCATAAGCTTAATCGACGAATTAGGCACTTCTTTATATTTAATCGTGGAAGTAATCTTGTTAAACCAACGAATGTGAGCATGGGGATCTTCTTTCTCAAATCTATAAAATTGTTTTGAAGTTACAAGATTTAGAAGACCATGTTTAAGCTCAAAATTCTCCGCGAGAATAGCGGGAATAACGATAGCATCTCCGTAACCCTCAGTGGGTGCTTGGAGTAATTCTGCCATGGTACGTTGATCGGCCATCATAACTACGGAAGTCTCTTTAAGAGAAAATGGTTCGACTCTTTGCTTGGAATGCATACGATTACGACGTTTTGGAGTCGTGGAAGATTTGACAATTAAATTCGATGAAGAGCGAGTGCGCATGCACTAAAAATAAAATAAGAAAAAGAAAAATATTTTTGTAACGATAATCGAGCAGGTAAGCGCGAAGAAGCGGAGGAGCAGGTAAGTGCGAAGCGTTTTAAAAACCTTATCCTTTCGGGTCGAAGATCGTAGGGTCAACCCTCCTTATACCTCTCTTATAGTTTGTAATCTAAAGGTGAGCGGATTTCACAAGTGACACAACGGTTGTTTTTGTTGTTTTTCATTTTTTTTGGTATTTTTGATTACTTGATAATAGAAAATCACAAAATGAAGAAAATAAAATATTTTTGTATTTTTATATTTTTTATAATATAAGAAAATATTCATAAATGAAAGCGATAACTTCACGAGGAAGGGTCTTCAAACACTAATCTTCAAACGTAAACACGATAATCGTTTCACAGCATCTCCGGCAGCGGCGCTAAAAATTGATTTGGTGAAATTGTGATATATCAATTATAGTATATAATAAGAATTCCAAAAGGATGTAAAAAAATTACTTTTAACTAAAGTAAAATTCAAAACCTTTCGGGTCGTTTCCCAACGAAGCGTGAATTGAGAATCTCGTTTAAGTTTGTGATCAAGTGATTTGAATAATCAAAGTTTTGATTTTTTGGATTTTATTTCTACTAATCAAACGCAAAAGCAAGTAAAGGCAAGCTAACAATTAAGGCAATTAAAGATTAAACGCAAAACGTTAACGGAAATCCTAAAACACGACTAATAACCTAAATTATCAAATTTTGACCCTACAATGCAAATTTGATTTCTAAAAGTCCTAAATGATAAAAAATAATTTTAGAAAAAAGAATTATATTTTTTTGACTTTTATTTTATTTTTTATAAATTTAAAACTAATTTAATCTAAAAATATTAAAAAATATATTAAACTAATTTATAAAAATCTAAAAAAATTAAGGAAAGTAATTTTATCTATTCTAAACTTAAGAAAAATAAAATGGGTTCAACAGCTTCTTTGAATACGCTGGAAATAAGCCCAAAATGGCTTAAAAGAAAGATGGTATAAAGGATTAATGTAAAAGTCCCAAGGGCGCAGTGGTTAAAGTGTTAGGCTGTTAAGGTAGAGGTCTCTAGTTCAAAACCTGAGATTTCCTTATACGACCTAACATTTTTATTTTGCAAATTTTTTTAAATGAAAAAGCTAAATAAGACTAAAATAAGCACTTTAAAAAAAAGATTTTTTTCTGAAAACTAAAATTAAGCCAGAAATAAGCTTAATAAAATGACAAATTGACTTGGAAGCTTTTAAGTTGTTAGACTTAACCGATTTCACACATAAGCTGTAATAAGCTCAAACCTAGGCCAAATAAGCTACAAGCACCTTTATCCAAACTTAATAAGCAAATCTAAACACAATATAAGCATACAATAAGCTGGGAAGCTTAAAAATCAACTAAGCTATTTTGGCTAAAAGATACTAAAAACAGTCTAAATAGCACTTTTTAAGGTTAAATAACAGCTGCTAAACTAATAAGTTAGACCTCAAAAGCTCAAAACAGATTGAGATTGACCTATAAGCTACAAGAATAAGCAAAAATTAAGCACTAGAGAACACTAATAAGCTATAAAAATGACTTATGAAAATGGAAGTTTAACTAAAATCCTATGTTTTGTTTTTTTCAAGTTTTAAATGGCTAATTGCAGCCCTAAATTAAACTAAGCAAATGTTGAATTGAGACCTTAAAAAGCAAAAACAGATAAAGCTAGAAGGCCAAAAAACTTATAACAACAAAATTCAAACTCTCAAACAGATTTAATCTAACCTAAATTTGAAGATCAAATCATGACTTTAAAATTTAAACACATGCATACAAGCTTTTGAACAAAACCTTACAAAAGCAATGAAACAGAACTAGCACTCAAAATCATAACCAATTATGAAGCATATGAACTCATTTTGACACTTAATAACACGACACAAATGATTTTTATATCAAATCTATATTCCAACAGATTTAAGCATTTATAAAACTAGCAGACTTAGAATTTAGATAAACCAAACTACAAAACTTATTAAAACTGAATCTAAACCTATTAAACCTTGCATTAGGACTGATTTAAGACTAATCAAATGTGTTTTTGAACACCAAAAGCTCAAACGCAGTATTAACCTTGGTTAATACTGCTTGTGCCAAACACCCCTTTAAAACTTATAAAACTCATTTTAAGCTAAAACAGATTTTGAAAACCTTTATAAAGTAAAAACAGATTAAGCATTATGTATTTTAAAAACATTTAAGCAAAAGTTTCATAAAAATAAGCACTAGAATATATGCTACACTAATATGCTAATTTTTTTGGATTTTCTTAACTGATTTAATCAAAACAACATAAAAGCTAAAAACAGATTATGAAATGCTATAAACTAAATGCAATAAGCTATTTAAAGACAGAATAAGCACAATCAAAGCAGGATTAAGCACAAATAAGCAAAAAATAAGCAAAACAGAAATTTAAGCTTGAAAAGAACAAAAGAAGAAGTACCTTGATCCTAGCTCAAACAAGGATCAAAAATGCTCTTTAGAGCTTATCTACAAGCTCCAGCTTGTTAGAAACAAGCTGGTAAAACCCATAAGCCCATCCAAATCCGGCTTATCATCCATAAAAGCTTTTTAGTGATTTTTGAGTGAAATAAGAGAAAAACTTAAACAGTTTGGCTATGAAGAAGCTAAACTGTTTTAAGAGACAGCTTGTGAAATATAAGAGCTTATATGAGCTTATCAAACATTTTCAAAGCATAAATTTCATTAACATAAAAACAGAATTTTAACATAAAACTTAGAATTTTATTAAAACTTAAAACTAAGTACAATGCTTTTAAAGAAAAACATACAATAAGCTAACATAAACTAATATAAGCTGAAAGTTACAATAAAAAGATAGATAAAAACAATATGCCCTAATTTATGAAACTAGTCCTCTATTTATAGTGGTCTTCAGAAGCATCTATGCCTTGAGGTGTGTTTCTTCTGTGAGGAGAATAGGAGTGCTCTCCAAGCAATCAATCTCAGCCCTTGAATTCTTATTTGTGCTTGATCTCAGCCCTTGATTTGATTCCATGTCCCATTAACCAATCACTCATTATAGGATTGCCATCGTGGTCTTGTCATCTTCTGGGAGAATGGGTTAAGTGGGGAGTGAGTGGGTTTTGTCGGTTGCAGGGTATAAAGTGGGAGACGGTGAATAGTGAATGGGAGGAAAAAGGGAAGAATGCACAGTAAATTTTGACCGAGTGTTTTGACCTCGTTGACTGGATCCATGGTTAGGGATTGGGCTTTTGACTTGTTGTTAGGGCCATGGCTGGATAATAGGTTTAAATGGATTTAGATATATGGATTAATGGTAAATGGTTTAGGCATATTATTTTAGTATGGTATAAATCTTAATGGACTGACCCGGCCCATTAAATGGGTACGGGTTGGCCCATTAAAAATAAATACACCTTTGACTCCCGTGCTTGGTTTTGTCCTGTTTTTTCCCTTGTTTTTGTCTTTTAGTGAATATCCGATACATGCACAGTATATAAAACAAAACAAACATAAATTTGGCATTTTATGTCCATTTTTGGTCATTTAAGCTCGCTTTATTAGGTCAAATGTATGTGTAATTAAGCACATACTAGTAAACTAACCGAGTTAACGAATGATGCCAAAAACTAAATAATTACAAAAGTATATGGAATTACACGATGTCTCCTATGGAATTGAGTATGTTGCTCTACCTCTTCTGCTCTTTTTCTCATCTGAAAATTGACTTTTGTGGTTTAGGTATCGAGAATATGATTTAGCACACTTAAAACTCGTTTTTGAGTTTTCTATTTATAAGGTTTGGAAGTCGGTTGGATACGGCGTATCCATGTATTAGATACGGCGTATTAGGGATTTCTTAGAGTATGGACCACATTTGATATCTTCCAGAATATTATATTGATTCCATATCTTGCATACGGCGTATTGAGTCCTCTGGATACGGCGTATTGATCTTCATTCCTTTTGTGGTCTTTGGTGAGTGCAGGCACGAATATGCTGTATCTTCCTTGATGGATACGGTGTATTGGTCTTCAGAATAGTAATATTCAAAATATCTTCATTTAAGCTCCAGAATGTGCGCTTTTGCTAAGTTTCACCAATTACTCCATAATTACTACAATTCTCAAATATAAACGATTAAGTAACAATTCTTTGCAATAACTATACAAAATGGGTTAATAATATGGGATAAATGATGCTATAAAATAGACGTTATTTGATGTCATCAATAAATTACAAGTGATTTACACAAATCAAATGTGATTTACACAAATCACATGTGATTTAAGCACAAAGCACATGTGATTTAAGCACGAATCACATGTGATTTGCATGTGATTCATACTTGATTTGGGTAACATATGTGTTACAAATCACATGTTTTGTTTTCGGTACATTTTATAAAATTGTTGAGTACGCTCTTGTGTCTTACGTTCAAACATAATACAAATATCATAGTTAATCATTTTGTAGAAAGTTTTGTATTCAAGATAATGACATTTTCATAAACTAAATAAGCAATTCGTATATAATATTGTAGAAATATTAAAGAAAATAAAAAACAAATTCAAATAAAAAGTTTTCAAGCATCCATTAGTGTCATATTTCTCTTTGCCTTTCGATTAGCGGACATTTTTTTGTATGTGTATTCGTCTTCTCTCCAAAATGTCCAGATTTGTTTTTTGGCTACACACTTGAAGTGCTTTCTCTCTTCCATTCATTCTATGCTGTCCTTTCTCTCCACCCTTTTTTCAATCACCCAAGGGATTTTTAGTTATAGTTTCTTTCATTCATTCTAGGTGATCCTGTACATGGAACATATGTGAGTCTACATGGATCACATGTGATTCACAAACGAACCACATGTGATTCTGATAAAGAATTTCATAGTAAATGAATAGTTCATACTTTCAGGTAGGGGTAGAAATGAGCCGAGCCGAGCCCGAGCTTGCCAGAGCTCAAGCTCGGCTCGTTTAAGTTTTACAAAGCTCGAGCTCGGCTCATTTCGAGCCATATTATTTAAGCTCGAGATCGGCTCGTGGTATGTTAGACAGGCTCGGGCTAGCTCGAGCTTGACTCGTTTATACGATTTGGCAATGTAAAATTAAGGCTTTGTTTGAGCTCGGCTAGTAACATATCTAATTTAAGCTCGTTAATAAGGTTGTTATTGAGCTTGTTAATAAGCTCTTGTATAAAACATTAGGCTCGCGAGCCCAAACGAGCTTTGTACGTAAAGCTCAGGCTCGAGCTCGTTTAATAAATGAGTTGCAACTTAGGCTTGAGCTCGGGCTTGAGCTCGTTTAGGCTCGGCTCGTTCGAGCTTTTTACCGATCTGATCTCGAGCTGTTCATGAGCGGCTCGGCTCGTTTCCACCCCTACTTTCAGGTAACAAACCTAATAGTCTACCATTGTGATTTCTAGATCAAAACTGAATCACTTGTGATTCAGTTTATAACAACAAAGAAAAAATCATACTTGATTTACATTTTCCCATAACAAAACACAACAAAACATAATCAAATTTGATTTACATTTTCCCATAACAAAACACTACAGAATCACGTATGATTTACTATTTTTTACGTCAAATTTGATACAATTTACAACAACAAAGAGCAAATCACATGTGATTCACGTTTTCTCATAACAAAACACTACAACAACATAATCACTCCTGATTTTATCTTCAATTTTTTTCTACAAAAACTTTTGGATCTGCAACTTTTGGCAAATCATCTTCTAGATCTGGTAATTCAACATAAGCACGTGTGATTTACTTCTTTCTAATTCAAAGCATAATCACATGTGATTTAGTTTGTAATAATAAAAAGTAAATCACGTGTTATTTATATTTCTTCATAAAAAAACAGAATCATACGTGATTTACCTATAATTACTTTTACGTCATCTTCTAGATCTGGAATTTGTGGTTCATCATCTTATGGTTTAATAACCTCTATTTCTTTCAAGATTTATTCAATAACTAATTTCAATCACTTTTAGATCAACAACAAACGGCGAAACAATTGTGGACGACGGATCGACAACGGTATGATGGCGGATCCACGACAGATTTTGTTGATCTGTTTGTATTTTGCCGGTGATCGACGACAGTTGTTATGAAATCCGGTCGTGTTTTACAGCGATTACGGTGTTTTATGGTGATTTAGCGTGATGGACATGATTTACGGTCATTTTCTGATGATTTACAATGGTTGAATGAAGTCCGACGGTGGTTGTTATGTTTTCTGGCGAGGGTTTATTTTTTTGGTGGTGGAGGAATATTACGGGTGTGTGTGTGTGTTTTTTTAGGAGAGAGAAACTGATATAATAAATGAAGGGTAAGAGACTTTTTTTAGGTTTTATATATGATTAGAGGTTTTGATAATAGCCATTGGATGGAGATGAAATCAATGGCTCAGATGTGTTCAATTGTTCTTTGATTAGTTGATGTTCTATCACGATCTCAACTTACATAACTATAATGTTAGGGAGCTGATATTCTTACGACACCATTTTATAAATCCAAGGCAAATGAGTGTGAGTTTACTATTATACTCTTACAATTTATTGACCAAATAAAATATAATTTCCAATATGATGTTGCATGAAATCTGTGATTCTATTCCACAAAATAGAATTTGTTGATGATTCTTGAGGAGCATAAATGCTTATCATAAAACAATAACCAACCATGTTCTCCCAGTGCCCTTTTACGATAATAAAAGCCTCGTCACACCATATATCTTCCTTAACAAAAGAATTCAGGTCCCACATAGAAATTAAACCACCCGATCTACCCCGAGCCATGCTACAAGCAAAATTAAAATTGTAATTACTCCACATGGATTTAAGACGGAAAGTTTCAAGGAAAGTTATCTTGGATTCTTAGACACCAAGAAAATAAACATTATACTTGAAACATAAATCTTTAATCCAAACACATTTTTGCCTCTTCTTCGTACCACAACTGTTAACGAAAGAACATTCATTTGTCCACAATATGCACACCAATCCCATTGATCATTCTATTAAGAGATTTTTTACACCCTCTAACATCGAGACCTAAGGAATTTCCATCCTCGATGATTCTCAATAATTCATGAATGAGAGAAACTCCTTTGATATATTTCTTTTGATATCTAGCAAATGAGGTAGAACACTTACTTGAACTTCTTTTCATGTGCTCGAAACCTGGAGGACGGCTTAACTCCGAAGGTTTGTCACTTTTAGAAGGTTGAAACACATTGTTATCTTATTCTTCTTCCTTGTGCACTTGTGCTTGAGTATCAGCAAAATTTTCAATATTATTGGACGTATGAACTCCCTCTTCATTATTGTCTTTTGGCAATTCATTAAGAATGTCATTCAACTCGTTCAAATCATCTACTTAGTTATCATCCATGTAATCTTTAACTTTTTCTAAATCATTCACATCAACATTAGAAGATGTGTCGAGCGAATCATCTACAATATTAATGCTCCAAGTGCCGAGTTCGTGAACTTGAACGTCAAACGTCTCCCCATGGACTTTTACTTGCACTCTCTTTTATATGAAATTATGAGATTTGGTGGATATACAGACCCGGCCCGAGCACATGGCAGTCGAATCCTCAACTCAAAAAACATGAATTTGCCAAACATGCATGCCACTTTCTTAGACCTTATACAACACATGTTAAACGGATGAGTCGAGATGATATCGTTATACAAGACATGTTAAACAGACGAGTCGAAGTGATATCATTATACATGAGATGTTAAATGGATGAGTCAAGATGGTATCGTTATACATGAGATGTTAAACGGATGAGTCGAGATGGTATCCTTATACAAGACATGTTAAACGAATGAGTCGAGGTGATATCGTTATACATGAGATGTTAAACGGATGAGTCGAGATGATATTGTTATACAAGACATATTATACGGATAAGTCGAGGTGATATCGTTATACATGAGATGTTAAACGGATGAGTCGAGATGATATCGTTATACAAGACATGTTAAACAGATGAGTCGAGATGATATCGTTATACATGAGATGTTAAACGGATGAGTCATGAAAGTATCATTATACATGAGATGTTAAACCGACGAGTCAAGATGGTATCATTATACATGAGATGTTAAACGGATGACTCGAGATGGTATCGTTATATAACAAATTTGGCTCCAAAAGTTCCCGCCATTTTTATGGACACCGAAACCTGGTTAACTCTTATCCTCATAAAATTGGCGCCAAAAGTTCCCGCCAAAAGCTCTTTTTTTACCATAAAAGCAGATCTGGTTAACTCTTACTCACAGCCACCAACACATCCCACACTCTTATCCTCACAACTACCAACACATCACACACTCTTATCATCACAACCACTAACATACACCTTGCTATTATGAAGATGGTGCCACATGAAGCTTTTGCGTGTCCTTATAAACGAGAAAATGTAGTTATGCGAGAATCACAACAACCTCACACCCGTGGTAAACTATACTATGCATATCCTTTATCAAACATAAATAGTTACTCCCTCCGTCCCCAAATTATTGTCCACCGACAAGAAACACACAGTTTAATAAAAGTGCATTTATTACTGCTTTCTCTTTCTTACTTTTTGACAGAATGACAATTTTACCCTTAACTAATTAATTAAAGTCTTCTTTAAAGTTTGTAATAATAATTTTAAATGAGGGTAATATAGTAAACTTGATCAAACTTCCCTATCTATTTTTAGTAGTGAACAATTAAATTGGGACGTCTCAAAATAGAAACGTGGACAATAAAAATGGGACGGAGGGAGTACATGTTTTTTATTTGTGTACTGTATAAATAAGTTGGTTAGTTGTTAAAAACAACTTTCTATAGTCTTTAAAACCCTCGGGAAGACGATTATGGATGTTAATTTTTTTATGGAAAGAGGAACGAGTCCGTGTACTGGTCGGTTCTCCTGGAGCTTCAACGACTCCAAGTTATTCTCCAGAACCTTCAACACCTCCAAGTTATTCTCCGGGACCTTCTAGAAATGCATAGTGCTCAAACCGTAAGTTCTTGACTGGAAAGATAAAGGTACTCGAGGCAACATTAGAAATGGAAATGCATCCTGAGAATCACACACTTGATTCAACTGCACTACTTTACGAGCTTTATAATGACATGGGAAAATTTGGTTTGAAGGAGTTTGTCATTTAGCCAAAGCAGATTAGCATTTCGAATGTAATTCGTATGTTTTAGTGTTTAAACTTTTATTGATTTGTAATGCAATTCGTATACTTTATTGTTTGAATGTTTATCGATTTGCAATGTAATTCGTATGCTTTAATGTTTAAACGTTTATCGATTTGTAATGTAATTCGAATGTGCTACTTCTTTGTTGGTTTAAGACCGCGTAACATACGTAGTGTATCAACATTATACGATTTTAGCTTGAATTTGACAGCGTAACAAAACTTAATAGCAGTTACGAAAGCTTCCGAACCACCTAGAAAGTTCAGAAATGACAAATGGATTTCTAGTTTAACAGCATTCGGTTTGACGATGTAGGCGTTATTTGATCTTGGCATGCCTGTATGGTTTAACACCACCGGGATATAGTCACGGGTAATTACGCTAATTAAACACTAAACAAGGTCAAACCGTTCCCCTAGGACATGTCATCGGGAAAGAAAAGGACACGTCACCCGCCCATTGTCATTACTGCTAATCAAATGAGTTAAATACGGTCAAAGTTTATCCCGAGGACATGTCTTCAGGAAAACGTTGGCGGGAAAAATCCCAGCCAAAATTTTTGACATAATATTTTTTTCAAACTTTTGGTCAAAACGATCAATTGTTTCCCGAGGACATGTCCTCGGGAAAAACGTTGGGTCAAGCTTTCACCCAGTTGAGGCCTCGGTCAATGAATATTACACGACTTTTTTGTCGTTTAGTGCGTTTTGCCTACAACATTATGTCCTCGGGAAAAACCCCGCCGGTTGTTCCACTTTTTCTTGTAGTGGTAGTAGTATCATACTAATAATATATATGGATTAGACCTAGCCTCTCAAATACCCATACAAGTTTGAGTAAACGACGAATAGAAAACACATACGGAGTAACTTATTTCTCATTTTACATAAACTAGTATTCCCTCCGTCCCTAAATAAATGTCCACTGTTGACTTTTGAAGTCAATGTTCTTCAACTTTGACTCTAAATTACTTTAATTGTGTTATATAATACTTGATGCTAAATATATAAATGAATTGAATTTTAAATGTATTTTCATTGGTATAATTTTTATCAAGTATTATATAACACAAACAAAATAATTTACGGTCAAAGTTGAAGAAGAATGACTTTAAAAGCCAATGATGGACATTTATTTAGGGACGGAAGAAGTATTCATGTCGTCTTACACACCGGAGAATCATAAAGAGAACTTAAATACGCAAATTTTAAATTCAATAGTGATCACGGATGTTTAACCACCCACTAAAATCATTAGTCGCGAGACGAGCGAAGTTGGAAGGCATTTTAGTAAATGTGGTATGCGCAGTGATCAAGTGAGAAGAAAAACTAAAATAAAAAAAATAAAAAAGATTTATAGCTACACATTTCAAATAGAAGGGAGAATTTTAAAAAGAAATGCATCCATTTTTATAGATTTATCTAAAATGTGTGGTTGTAGTTTTTCTCATCATTCTCAATTTAATTATTTTTCTCATTTGATCATTAGTCAAGGTGGTATTATATACACTATTAGTGTTTTAAAGACATCTACTTGACTTTCTTACATGAGTATAAGAGAGTCCCTGTCATATATGACTTATTATTCGATATCCTTTGAAATTAGTATGCTAGAAACTAGAAAATAAGGACATCTATAAATCACCCGGTCCAAATTAAATTGGCATCATAGACCTTAACATATTTGACAATTTGATTTCAACTTAAACGTTGAGATTAAAATGCCAAGCCGTAAAGTCTCTGAAATTTGAGTTAGCATGTTGAGCATATATACTATACTAAAAGATATAGCCGCTTAATTTAATGGGGTTGTATCATTAAAGGCTTCCCACTCATATGCGACTTCCATTATTCTGCTGTTACAAGTTTAGAACTTCAATACAAATCAACCCTCAATCATTATTACAGAACAGTTATGGCATTTGAGACCTTGCACTTGCAACTTTGGGTAAATAAATGGCCTAACCCAAGATGAAAATGAAAAGTTCTTACAGTTTTGGGTATACAAACCATTCTTCAACTCATTAACAATACAAACTATATTTGTTTTTTATCTTTCAACTTCTCCAAAGTTTTTAGACTACCTTATAAATAAATAGCACAACGTAACACTTCTTTCACCGCCACAGCCACTTGAACCGCATCAAACATCTCGACACAACCAAATACGCCACACTATCAACGCACAATATAACTGCCACTTTACCTCAAAACATCAAATAATTATAGCCAACAAAGATCTCAGTGCGTTCTAACAACACTCATCATAGATCTTGAAAAAAAAACAAAAATAACAACAAAATCAACCTTACCCGAGACCTCTTGACAAGATCTTGAAGTCGTGTTACATGTCAAAAGATTGAAAAGAAATTCTTGATACAAGTTTTAGTTTGTGTATGTTGTTTGGATTGAAAAAAAGGACCGCATGGTTTAGAGAAATAAAGAAGAAAAGAAAAGGTTTGTTTGTGTGATTCGTTGGAAGGACGGTGACCGAAAAGGACTGAATTGGTTTTGTGCAAATGAAACAAAGTTGGAAAGATGGTGATTGAGAATACAGTTTGGTACGATACGTTGTCGTTTTGAGGTCTTCTTTCACATATTTATACTCGCAAAGAACAACCATAGTAACTCGTCTTCTTCCTCTTTTTTGCATGAAATAAAAAACAATGGCTTATTCTAGGATTCATTGTTCACTAATCTTATGTACTTTTTAATTTTTATCATAGATTTTATCGATTGCTTATGCTTCTGAAACTATTGACAAAGAATATGTATTGACTTTAGATCATTCTAACTTTACCGAAATTGTGTTGAAACATAATTTCATTGTCGCCAAATTTTACGCTCCTTGGCACATCTCTATACCTTTTATTAATCTAAATCATACCTTTTTCAGTCCTTACTTGATTTGTTTATCTGATTAGTTTTATATGTTAATCGAGAAGTCAAAAAATATAAATAACGTTTTTAGACATTATTTGTATTAACATTTTATACATACTTACCTAAACATTACGCGTCACGTTTCAATTACATGCACCAACATACTTACACCTCCCCAACTCACAGAAATCATAAGCAATCAACAATTAGATACAACCCGTGTGCAACGCACGGGTCTGTTAGTTTATGGACGATAAATTAATAGTCATGTGTTAGGATCGGACTCGAGACCACGGGATTGCACACAATACGTAAAGAGTTAACGAATTAATAATTATATTAAATGTAATATATTTATTAAATACACGAAAACGTTTAACGGTCGTTAAGTATTTAACGGTAAATGACTAACGAATAAAGGGAAGGACTAACTTTGTAAAAGGAAGTCGAGAAGGTTCCGGAACACCCCATGAAGGTGGTGTATTGGCCGGATATAGGCAAGGGGGAAAAAGAAAAGATTTTGTTTCCTTTTTCCTAATAGAACTTGACTTGGGCTCTAAGTTTGGTTAGCCTATATAAACAAAGGAATTAAGGGATCATAAGATATAAGTTTTGTACACATAAAAGATCCCTAAATTTTTTCTTTGTTTTCCCTTGTTGATCGATCGGCCAAAATCATCCCCAAGGGATTCTTGTTCGATCGACTTTAAACCTAGAAACGTTTTCTTGTTTTCAAACTAGTCTTTTGGTTAACTTGTTTCTAAAACGTGTGTACAAGAACGTGGTTTAATCTCACTATAGATTAAATCTTGGATCGATTAACAAAACTTGGTAAGGGGTTAATCAATAGATCCACATAAACCCTAATTAGGGTTAGATCAAGAACAAAGAAAACAAGAACGATTCTTGTGCTCAAGAATCCAAAGGTATGTAACCCGACCCGGTTAATTATATGCATGTTAATTATATGATTTGTTATCGCTTCCGCTATTACGTGCTTTGATGTTTGATTTAGATTATAAATTGTTATGCATGCTGAAAAACAACAGTGGCATCACGAGCCGTTTTAACATGTTAATAATTACCGAAACCTAAAATCTATAACAATTAGTGTATTGTTGTTAATTACATGTGTTTAGGGTTTATAAAAATTAGGGGTTTACCCTAAATCGACCAAGTTGGTCGATTTTTTTAATGAATTTTTTTTTGAAACCCTAGATTACATGTTAGATTTAAAAAGGTTTATTGCATGATTAATTGTTATGTCATGTTTATGGTTACGATCCTTGACGTCCATTAATTAATTGTTAAGTGATTTTGTGGATCCATGACAAACATGCTTGTTTTTCATGGATCATATGGAAATATGTAGTAATTGTTACGTGTATTGTTTAATGTTGCCATTAATTTTAGTACGACAAATCTTGAATTGGGGAAGACCTCAATATTAATAATAAATTAAGTTTGTGCTATGTGGTATATTTTAATTATGGCTTACGCAATCGTTAACTCGATGCATGTGGGTCATTTTTTTTTTGAAAAAGTGAGAGCCATGATTAAATATATGCATAATAAAACCTAGATTTTATTATTAGGGTTTATCGTATAAAAAGAATGCATGTGGCTACATGTTTTTTATTAACGCATATAATTTGTTATTATGTGTTTACCACTTTAGTCGTTTTATTTTTATTAGAAATTACTTGTTTTTTGGTTTATATAATAGATGCGAATTGTTGTAAACAAAAGGGTTTTTTTTAATAGAAAAATAATATGAACTAAATCAATATAAAAATTATGAATTGTTTTGAAGAGTTAAATTTACAATAGTTTAGTTGATTGGTAATTTTCGTGCTAAATAGTTAAAAAGGCTCATCCAATTTGACAAACTGTGTGGGAAGTAAACGCGTCGCTGGTCGAACCCGACTAAAGAAGGAGGTTATGCTTAAGTGCTGACCGAATTCTCGGCTTGCTTGTGCGTCAAATTGAAGTTACCTAAGACTATTTAAAAGTACAAAATTACTTTAAGGTTGATTTGCCTCAATTCCACATCCGAAACACTAAGTCGAAAGACTTATGCAAAAGTACGTTGTGGACGCTAATTAAGGGTACTTCTTTAATTAAGGGTACTTCTTTAATTTGGCTTTTATCGATAAGGAGCTAGACCGAGGTTTTGTTTCTGATGACTTGTTATCCAAACGTATGGAATTAACCCGAAAACTTCGTGATATTAACTCTTTGGAATCTATTGATTATGCCCACAAAGCAAAAGTTAGGTGGGCAATCGAAGGCGACGAAAATTCCAAAAATTTTCATGGTATTATTAATAAGAAAAGGTCTTAACTCTCGATTCGCGGTATTTTTGTGGATGGCGATTGGATCACTGATCCGTTGCGTATTAAAGATGAGTTCAAGGAGCATTTCGCCTCTCACTTCAAGCATCCCGACAGTTTCCGTCTTAAGCTTAATATCCCTTTTCCCAAGTGTTTATCGCCTAATCAGGTTTTTGATTTAGAAAACTGCATTACCAGGCCTGAAATTCACAAAGCAGTATGGGAGTGTGGTGAGAACAAGTCTCCAGGTCCTGACGGGTATTCCTTTGAATTCTTTAGGCGTTATTGGAACTTTATAGGTCCGGATTTTTGTTCGGCTGTTGAGTGTTTCTTTTCTAGTGGGATTTTACCGAAAGGGTGTAATGCTTCGTTTATCGCTTTGATCCTTAAAGTCTTAGACGCTAAATTCGTTTCGGATTTCATGCCAATTAGCTTGATCGGGAGCGTCTATAAAGTGATTACCAAGATTCTTGCTAATAGGTTGGCTGCAGTCATTTCGGATATAGTGAGTGATTCTCAATCAGCTTTTGTTGCTAACCGGAATATTCTGGATGGGCCGTTCATTCTGAACGAGATTATTGCTTGGTGCAAAAGAAAAAAACAAGCAAGCTCTCAATTTTAAAGTTGATTTTGCTAAGGCATATGACTCCATTCGCTGGGATTACCTCCTTGATGTCTTGATCGCTTTCTGTTTTGGTCCTAACTGGTGTAAGTGGATCCGAGGAATTTTTTCTTCTGCTATAGCTTCTATCTTGGTCAATGGTAGTCCTACTTCCGAGTTCTCATTTTATCGTGGGCTTAAACAAGGTGACCCCCTTGCTCCTTTCTTATTCATCCTCATCATGGAGTCTCTTCATATCTCAGTCTCCAAAGCCGTTAATGAAGGTGTTTTCAAGGGTCTTTCGATCCAAGGTTCAGATCCTATCTCTCACTTGTTTTATGCAGATGACGCGGTTTTTATAGGGGAATGGTCCGAAAATAATTTGGTGAATCTAGTCAGAATCCTCGACTGCTTCTACCTTGCTTCGGGATTGAAGATTAACCTTCTTAAAAGTCAAGTCTTAGGAGTTGATGTTCCTCGGGATATTGTCGTTCAAGGAGCTTCGCTTATTGGGTGCGACGTCTTGCATTCCCCTTTTAAATACATTAGAGTGACAGTTGGAGATCGTATGTCGCGCCGTCCGGCTTGGGTGAGCACTGTTCATAAAGTCAAAGCTCGGTTGTCCAAATGGAAGAGTAAAACCCTTTCCGTTGGAGGTAGACTGACTCTCTTAAAGTCGGTTCTTGGAGCTATTCCGTTATTCACCATGTCCTTGTATAAAGCTCCAAAGAGTGTTCTGCTCGAGATGGAGTCGATTCGTTGTAATTTTTTCAAAGGAGGTGACCACATGGATAAAAAGATCACCTGGGTTGCTTGGGATAAGGTTTTATCTTCTAAGAAGAAAGGGGGCCTAGGGGTTTCTAGTTTATTCGCTTTGAATCGAGGTTTAATTCTCAAGTGGGTTTGGCGATTCCTTTCCCAAGATGGTTCTCTGGTCGCGCATTATTTGCGCTATCTATGAGCCTTCCTTAGATGCCCACGATGATAATTTAGCCTCGAACTGGTGTTCCAATATTCGTGAAGTAAAGGCCTTGAACTCAAAAGGTTTTGATTTCTTATCCCATTGTAAGAGGAGAGTTGGTAACGGTCGAAGCACTCGGTTCTGGCTTGATACTTGGATCCTAGATAAGCCTCTTTGTGTTCGTTTTCCTCGTATCTATGCGCTTGAATCGGACAAATGCGCGTCTGTGGCTGAAAAGTGGGATGCTCCTTCTTTCAGTTCTTCCTTTCGTCGCCATGTTAGAGATGGTATTGAAAGTGAGCAGTGGCAGGATTTGCTTTCCATGCTTGACACGGTTATTCTCTCAGCTTCTAACGATAGATGGGTGTGTGATTTAAATGGTGAAGGTGAGTTTCGTGTTAAATACATTCGCTCATCCTTGGACGATCTTCTTCTCCCCTCTATGGATATCGTTACAAGGTGGGTTAAATTTATTCCAATTAAGATTAATGTTTTCGCTTGGCGAGCTCGTCTTGATCGCCTCCCGACTAGATCTAATCTCGTTAAAAGAGGGGTTTATTTAGAGTCTTCTCTTTGTCCGAATTGTAACCTATCTATTGAGGATTCCTCCCACGTTTTTTTCGAATGTGACTTGGCGAAGTCGATTCTTCGAAGGATTTGTAGGTGGTGGGATATTGGTTGGAGTGACGTTTCGGCTTTTTCAGATTGGTATTTATGGTTTGACTCTATCAGGTTACCTTCTAAACTTAAGCTTGTGTTGGAGGGAGTTTTCTTCATAGCTTGGTGGCACATTTGGGTGTTCCGGAACCGGTCCATTTTTTATGTGTCGGCTCCGAGAAGGTCTGTGTTTTTCGACGATATAGTTTCTCGGTCTTTTACTTGGTGCGGTAGTAGATGTAAGAGTCTTTTTTCTTGGGAGTGTTGGTTGAAAAACCCTAATTTAATTTCTTTGTAATGTTTATTCTAGCTCCTTGCTAGTTTTTTAATAAAATTATCGCCGTTCAAAATTTTTTTTATTGTATCGTGATTTTTTTAATGGTTTTCTTATTTCTATATTAATAGTCTTACCAAACAATTTTATTTCCAAATTTGTAGTATCACCAACCAATCATACATTGGAAGTCCATACATAATATGTTATCAGCATTTATGTACATTTTGTTAAACGCAAATATTTATGTGTTAGGTCATATTTTAAATACAAAAAATGGCTTACGCGATGTGAACTTTGTTTCTTGCAAATAGGATGATGTTCACATTAATAACTCAAACGAACTAAGAGCATTAGAGGTAATAGGAAAATTATCCGTCCGTTTTTACTTTTTAACGTATAATATTTTTATAAATAAAAACACATTTTGATAATATTCTTATAACACATCATAAAAAATCCTCACTTCACAACGTAAAACAAAAAGGTAAATAAAATAATAAATCAATTCACGCACACAAACCACTCGTTATCACCATGAGGTGATGGCAATAATGCGAGTATAATGCACAAGCCAATGCAATTATAGATACACGGTATGTTTGGCCGTAAGTAACTGTTCTGAAACTGGAGATTGAGCTGTAGATGAAGATGGAGATAAAGATTATAAAAAGAGATTATTTTTTATAAGTTACATGAAGTAGCATTTGATTTTAAAAGATTATAGAAGAATTTTTTTTATAATCTCATATAAGTTATTTGCCAAACAAAACTTATATTTTAAATAGCTTATTTTTTTTAAAAATATAATCAAAATCTTTCTATAATCTTTGGTGTCAAACATATCCACATTATAAAAAACTCTCTATCGCGCCTCTTTAAAGACTTTTGGCTCTAACATGCTTTATTAACAAATAATACATCTTTTTTACGTGAAATCCTTAGTTGCCATTATGATCACCGCATGTGCTAATTAAGGTTTTGCACATCCCTTGTTTATATGTCTTGTATGTACTTT
>BQNB010069114.1:13148-33611 GCA_026074375.1 Tanacetum coccineum | reverse complement strand
TTGGGTAATATCCCCTAATATCTCTTTAATATCTCTTTGGGTAATATCCCCCAATATCTCTTTAATATCTCTTTATGTGATTCATGAGTTTAGGGTAATAATACTGTTCTCCATGATAATTATCCCTGCAATACCAATATTTCCATTATGATAACTTGTATTCAACTATTACATATCAAACCTATGAATTTCACTCAACCTTTGTGTTGACCCTTCTTTTTATGCATGTTTATCCCAGGTGATTTGAGCAACTTATGGCATGGAGTGGCATGGACTTGAAGATGGCTAAAACTTGTTATCATTCACATTGTATGTAACTAGATTTTGGGACCTGCCTTTGTAAAACTCTGATTTTAAATGAATGATAACGTATCTTTTGAACAACGTCTCTTTCGAGTCGTTTTCTATGATTATGATTGTTGTTTCCATGAAGTAATACCCCAGATTAGCTTCCGCTGCTATATTTGTAAAAATGGGGGTGTTATAGTTCTCTTCATGCTTATTCAATTGCCTTGAAGCATAGGTGATAACCTTGCCTCGTTGCATAAGAACACATCCGAGACCGAAATATGATGCATCACTATAAACAACCATATCTTCAGTTCCTTCCGGTAAAACGAGTATTGGAGTTTCACACAACCTCCTTCGTAAGGTAACGAAAGCTTCTTCTTGTTCTTCACCCTATACAAAAGGAGTATTCTTTTTGGTAAGCTTCGTTAATGATGATGCAATCTTTGAAAAATCTTGAATGAATCTTCGGTAATAACCCGCGAGACCTAGAAAACTTCAAATTTCACCAACGTCCTTAGGAGTTTGCCAATTCATCACTGCTTCAATTTTAGCCGGGTCTACTTTAATACCTTCAGAGTTTATGACATGACCTAGAAATTGAATTTCTTGTAGCCAAAATTCACATTTTTCAAACTTGGCATACAATCTTTCCTTTCGCAAGGTTTCCAAGACTTCTCGTAAGTGAGCTTCATGTTCCTTCTTACTTTTGGAGTAAACGAGAATATCATCGATGAATACAATAACGGACTTATCTAACATTGGCCTACACACACAGTTCATGAGATCCATGAAAATTGCCGGTGCATTTGTAAGGCCAAAAGGCATAGCCACGAACTCATAATGTCCATAACGTGTCCTAAAAGCAGTTTTAGGAATATCTTCTTCTCGGACTTTCAATTGATGATAGCCCGAACGGAGATCAATCTTCGAAAACCACCTTGCACCTTGGAGTTTATCAAAGAGGTCATCAATCCTTGGTAGAGGATATACGTTTTTCACCGTGACTTTGTTCAACTCACGATAGACTATGCACATTCGCATACTACCATCTTTCTTTTTAACGAATAAAATTGGAGCTCCCCATGGAGAACTACTTGGACGAATAAAACCCTTATCGAGTAATTCTTGAAGTTGGCTCATTAGCTCTTTCATTTCGGATGGAGCTAAACGATATGGAGTTTTTGCGATGGGAGTTGCTCCCGGAATAAGATCAATTCTAAACTCGACTTGCCTCTCGAGTGGAATACCCAGCAAGTCTTCAGGAAAAACATTGGGGAATTCATTAACAACCGGAATGTACTTCACACTTTGCTTCTCGAAACTAGTGTCCACAACATGTGCTATAAAAGCTTGACAACCATGCGACAAATATTTTTTAGCCTTCATCATGGAACATAATTTAAACTCGCCCTTCCTTTTATCCCCATAAATAATAATTTCCCGACCTTGAGGGTTTACTACTCGAACGAGTTTTTGACTACATAGAATATTAACATTGTACCTATCGAGCCAATCCATGCCTATTACGATATCAAATGCTCCTAATACAATAGGAATCAAATCGATTTTAGAAACACTATCATCAATCTCTATTTCTACATCTTGATATACCTTTGACACTACTACAATTTCATTACCGGCTATTTCTACTTCTAAAGGAAAAGAGAGCTTGTTTGGTGGAGAAGGTATATTTTACTAAATTCAAAAGACACAAAAGGGACACTTGCTCCTGAATCGTATAATACACGAGTGGGTATGGAATTAAAAGGATTGTACATGTTAAAACATCACGCACTACTTTGTCTTCTTCGGTGGCCATCATTTAAGCTTGAGCCGTTGGTGTAGGAACCCTCGTCTTTTCCACTTTTTCTTCTTTGATTGACTTTAAGGGTTTAGCTTCAATCACCTTCGGGTTAGGACATTCATTTGACTTGTGTCCTAATTGGTTACAATTATAACACAAGATCATCGGCTTCTTGCAATCCTTGCTCATGTGGTTCAAGGCACCACATTTGTAACAACCCGGCAAATTTGCGCGGCATACTCCAAGATGAGTTTTATGACACTTCTTACATGGTGTCTTAACTTGAGTTCCACCACTTCTTCGGCTTTGATCTTGCTTAGGCTTCTTGGAATCACGGTCTACGAAATCAAGTTTTCTTTTAGTCTCTTTAGCCTCTTTTTTCTTCTTTCTTAACAAATCCTCTTCTCTTACCCGAGCTCTACTTAAAAGATCATCTAATGTAGTGCATTTGAATGGAGAGATTACTTCATGAATATCGTCTCGTAACATTCTTTGAAATTTTTCAACCTTGAGCTTTTTCATTTCCATGGTACTCGGGGTAATAACAAATCAAATCATTAAACTTCTTCCACATCTCATTTACCGACTCATTTGTTTGTGTAAGAGTTTGGAACTCTTCTCGAATCTTATCAATTTCTTCGGCGGGAGTAAATTTGGCGTTGAACAATTCTTTAAATTCTTTCCATGTACATGCTTTTATCCATTCTTCACCCTTCTCATAAACCTTTCCTTCCCACCACATCTTGGCACTATCACGAAGGAAATTTGTAGCGAAGTGGACCTTATTTTTCTCCTTACAATTACTAGTGCGAAATGTACCTTCAACTGCGGCAAGCCATCTAGTACTAGCGATTGGATCAAGTGCCCCATCAAACTTTGGCACATCACATGCCGTGAAATCACGGTAGGTTGCCATCTCATTTCTAAAGTCGTTCACATAATTCCCTCTTAATTTTAAAATCTTCGAGCTCCATTTGACTACCTTTTAGAGATGTTGGTTGTTTGACTAATGAAACAAGGCATTCACTATTTTTTAAAATTGTCTTTCCTACTTGCTTCTTTATCATTGAGCTTAAGAATCTTACCTCCTCGCCCGTGAGTGAATCCTCTAAAGTTGAGGTCTTCGGAGCTTGAGGAAGACCCATTATCACTGGCATCATGCTCCGCATCACTAGCCGATAGCTCGGCAGCTTTGGAAGTTGATGCTTTTAAAACTTCTTTGTGACGCGCGTTCACCATCTTTTCTCCTTACTGAAAATAATAATTTAATCTATCAAGTACAATTATAGGCTTATTCAATCTTATTAATAACATTTCAAATTCATATTCTTAATCAATCCTATACTTGCCTTAAATGTATAGTCTCAACGATTCCAATTATACATATGTATCATATTTTTATCACTACGGTGGCCAAGCGTAGTCATGAAAATACTACACACATGTATCTTCAAAAGTCGCATAAACTATACACATGCTACCTACTTTATCCCTAACGTACCTAAAAAGTCTAAGTCTAGGAAATCCTAACGTAACATCCTAGATCTCTTAGACCAAGGCTCTGATACCAAGTTGGAACGCCCCAAAAACGACTAAATTTTTTTTTGCACTAGGTTGGTATTAGTCTAAAATGGACCCTTTTTAGTCTAAATTAGACCCATTTTCTGTAGAATCAAAAATAGACACTTTTTAGTCTAAAATAGACCCATTTTCCACAGAATCAAAAATAGACAATTTTTAGTCTAAAATAGACCCATTTTCTGCATAATCAAAAATAGACCATTCTTATAAACTTTTAAGCATCAAGCGTACACACACTTAACAGAAATATGTTATGACATTACTATAACATCTAAAACATGTCCATACAAGTTTACAACCCATAATATTCAAAATGGGTAGGTTTAGTTTATTACCAAACACCCCTTTAACACTTTACACAAGATACACTAACCACATAGTTTTCAACATTCACCCTCACAACAAGACTAAACACTAAACATTTAGACCACATTGTTTTGACCTTCAAATTGCAAATTGACCCAAGAATAACATAAGAAATATACCAAAATAAGAAAGGACACTTGGGGCTTTAACTTCAATGACTCCTTGATCCAAAGATGGTCTTCTACTTACCAAATCCAAAACGCTACTTAAATCACATCAAACTAACTTTTCTCCTTACCTTTGTCCACTCCACTCGAACCTACAAAACATTAATAAACTCATCCGTAAGCAAAACGCTTAGTAAGTATATGACATAAACAACATTCATTAAGTTATAACTAGTGATTAAGCTAGCTATAACACATCAAGGAGTACATTCATAACATTATTACATACCTTTCACAAGCATATAAATTATGCTAACATTAACATTACTAGTAATGGATCAAGGCTACTTTACATTCATTACTCCTTGAACAAAACATCATAATACAATAAAATAATATTATGATAACATTATCATGTTTAGTCAATATACTTACCTTGATTTCACCTCTAATATCCTACTTGAAATTCAAAGCTTGCTCCTCATTTTCCTCCTATAAGGGAATTAACCCTAAATAATAACTAATAAGCATTTAGAATGATAAAATAACAACCTTCACCCATTATGCCCAAAAATTATAACATAAACCCTAATTTTTGAATTGGGTAGTCACTTACTTGATGTGGGGATTGAAATTAGGAACTCCTAATAGCTTGATTATCTTTTCTTCTTAATCAATTTCATCAATTCATGAATTTTGGCTTTTTTCCTTTTTCCTTGGTTGGTGTCGACACAAAACACACACCTACACACTCTTGAATAATTTGGAAAGCTAGATTATTTCTTATTTTTAATATTTAGTTATTTAAGTTTGCTAATTGGCAACACTAGTCCTCTAGGTTTCATTCTTCTTAGTTTTAGCACTTATCTTTTAACCACTTACACTCTTATTTTTCTAACTTATAACTTTACCATTCTCTCCTAAAATACCTTATAGTCAATTAAATAACATTATTTATATTATAAAATAATACCTCATCGAGATACGGGTGTTACACACCAGTGCTCCACCAACCTCACAACCACCAATTTCATCAACCTCTAGGAGATTAACCAGACAGGAATCTGTGGTTCCTCAGCCCAGATCTCCTACTCAGACTAATGTAGCAGATAAGGCTGCTTCTACAGGTGTGGATGTCAGACTTGGAGGGGCTACCACTACTGTCACTGGCTTAGAAGCAGGACAGGGCAGTGGTAACATTGATAAGACCCCTACCATGCCCTATGATTCACCTATCCCAAGAGTTCACACACTTAGAAGTGATGAGTGCAGAATGCAACATAATGAATTAATGGATTTGGTTACAAAATTGTCAGATAGAGTTGTAGCTTTGGAGACAAACTTGACGCAGACAAAGAAAGTTTATGGTGCTACTTTTACAAAGCTTATCAAGAAGGTGAAGAGGTTGGAGAAAAAGGATAAGCTCAGAAAGTCAATAAGAAAACTCAGACTGGTTCTCTCAGATGAAGAAGGTTCATATTCCTATATTTTGGCTCAAAAGGATCCTTCTAAATAGAGGAGAAAAATTGTTCAAATTGATGAAGATGAGGGGATTACTTTGGTATAGATGGGTGTTTCTACTGCTAGTACAGATTTTACCACTGCTAATGTACCAGTTACTACTGCTGGTGCAGAAATTAGTATTGCCAGCCCTAAAGTTAAAACTGCTGGTGATTCTGTTGATGATATTGCTACTGAAATTTTAGTGTACATCAAAAGGAGTGCAGCAAAGAAAAAAGATAAAGGTAAAGGTATAATGGAAGAGTCTAAATTGGCTATGACCAAGACAAAAGGCAACAAGAACAAGAAAGATTTGGTTATGAAGCAGCTTTAAGATTGCAAGAACAACTTGATGAAGAAGAGAGGCAGAGGATTACTAGGGTATATGAAGCAGCTAGCTCTTTTAATATTGAAGAATGGGAAGACATACAAGCTAGAATTGAAGCTGATGAAGAGTTAGCACAGAGGTTACAAGCAAAAGAAATAGAAAAATACTCTGAAGCTAAAAAAGCAAGAATGCTTGCAGAACTTATCAACCAGAGAAAAAGACATTTTGCCCAACAAAGAGCTGAAGAAAGGAGGAACAATCCACCAACACAGGCTTAACAGGGAACTTATATGTCTAACTATATCAAGCATGTGGGAAGTTATACACTACAGCAGTTGAGAGGATATTCATTTGATGAGATCAAGAGTTTGTTTGAAGCAACAATGAAAAGGGTAACACTTTTACTCCAATAGAGAGTGATGTTGACAGAACAGTTCCTAAGATAGCAGCTGGAAGTTTAAAAAGGGATGCAGAAGAAGAACTTGGTCAAGAAAGTTCTAAGAGACAAAAGATTAGTGAAAGCTCATAACAAGCTAAAGAACCAAGAGATAAAGAATCTGATGAACTATCACAAGAAGAGCTACATAAATTGATGATCATAGTTCTAGAAGAAGGGATGAATATTAAAGCCCTACAAACCAAATATCCAATCATTGACTGGGAGGTTTACACTAAAGATTCAAGAATATACTAGAAAACCATCCGGGTTGGTAATCATACAGAGGTATATCAAGTTTTTGAAGATATGCTAAAGACTTTTGACAGGGATGATTTAGTCAAACTAGGAGGTCCCTGGTTCAAGGAAAGGTTCAACTCAACAGAACAACAGAAGATAAAGAAAAAGAGATCTGGGTATAGTTTTAAAGACTGTTTGAACCGATGCTAGATGATGATATATTGGAAGCATCCAGAAACATATTCATGAAGTGCCCCCCACATTTGAGACTGTATGATACATGTTGAGTGCATCATGTATCTATAAAGGATGTGAATTGATATCTACATTCTGTTGAAAGGGAATATCATTTTCAAGAGTGTTCCTTACCCAGATGTTAGTTGCAAACTCTTGGTGGATACAAGATAATGAATTCCAGAGAACTTCTTAGGAATATATTCCATACAGGTTGAAAGACCAAGAAGATGAAGTGTTTGGAAGAAATCCTCTCAGAAAACAAGTTATAAATTCAAGAAACTTGATGAATTAGAGGTAAATCACAAGTTTATGGGAGGATTTTGTTGGGAATTAAACTCATTATCCTTAGTACTCGCCAAGCCCAAATATTTTTACTGCTTAAGATACAACTGCCAGTACTAACTAGTTATACTGCAAGAAGTAAGTTAGTACTGCCATTACTGAATTAAACACTGCGTGGGACTAAGGATTTCTGCATGAAAACTGCTAAAGGGATAAAGACGTGTGAAGTGATATGTATTTACTTATTCAGAGTATATTCTATTTAGTTAGAAAGATACGTATATGTTTAACAATATAGAAGATTTGTAGTTATCTTGAAAAGGATTCCTTAGTTTATAAAAGGAGATCTTAGGTTATGGTTTTGTATTCACAATAGTCATAGACATTTTGATACATAGCTTCAAGGTTGTAAACCCTAGTACTACACATAGTACTCGTATTATTCATAATAATAATATTAGAGCTTTTCAGTTATATCATTCTTCTTAATGTTTATTGTTTCATTAACATTCTTCTAAGTATTAAAGAGTAGATTCCGCATACTCTTTAGTTTTCACAAAGTTTCAACCATAGTTGTTTTGGATTTATCCAAAGTAACTTAATATTTACAAGCTAAGAAACAGATCTTAAGTTGGGATCAACACACGCACAATATCGGTTTTAAGTACTTGTGTATATTAAAAACCATCGAGCATGCATCTCACCCTAAAATAGTTCAAAATGAGTAGGAAACAAGTAAAAGCAAGGGTTATGAACTCACCTTAAGCGAAACGGCACAATCAAATAATATAAACGCTAAAATAATCCAAACACTCCTAAGAGAAAGATAAAATAAATAGCGCAACTTAGAAAATAAACTAACACTCAACGCAAAAGTAAAGTAACAAAGAAAATTTTTATAAAACATTTTCCTTTTTTTCCAAAACAAATATGGCATGGCACATTCAAATTTATAAACCATGTTTACCCAAATTATAGGTCTTAATCTGTATTAATATGTTTTTAAAACATGTATTTATTTTTACTTCTTATAAGTCTAGCTAACTCAAGTTATCCACATCGTTTTTATGTCTAACAACCATTTATTTACAACAATTCTGTAATCTTTCAACTTGGCAAACGCATAATTCAAAATCCGGAATTGATAAAAATATGAGGTTTTCGCGTACAAAAATCTCCTTGAGTCTATTTTCCAAAAATGTAGGCCTCACTGCCCAAAACATTTCAGAACCTGGGTGAAATTACCATTTTACTCTTTATTACAAATGTAGATTGTTTTCAAAATTTTACCGCTTCACTAATATGAGTGTATCTCCTAAACCGTGTATCCTTAGAAGTCAATTCAAAGCTCAAAATTTAATTTAACTTGTTATCTACAGGTTTTAGCTTTCAAAAGTGAGGTCTACTATACAAAATATTAGACTTTTACTCAATCCAAATTCTGGTGCAAATTTTTGACTAGTTTTACTAAAACGGCGGTATCTCACTCATCCGAAAGAGTTACGGCCCCATCCAAATAACCACATGAACCTAATACATTTTTCTATAACCCTATCAAGATTTCAAGGTCACTTTAGACCAAAAATAATTCGTAAACAACCCATTAACATGTTGTCCCAAAACAGTCCCAAAAATCCATTTCAAAACTAATCCAAACAAGGTTTTTATCCCATCAAAATACTATACAATGCAATACTAACTTATACCACACACTTAAAAATATCAAAACATATATTTTCCAGAACTCATGCCAAAAATGCATGACCAATTTACAAAAATGAAATGAAGAACATGGATTAAAGGGCTTACTAGATCGAATAAAAACCAATTGAAGAACACAATCAAACCCTCCTCCCTTCCTTGCTAATTTCGAACCAAACAAACATCAAAACAACCACAACCCTTGATTCAAATCATCATCTAACCCAAACAAATCAATGCATAAACCCTAGAATCATGCCTTTCAAGATTCATTCAAAAACAAAACCAAACCAACAACCAAACAACAAAAACCAAAAATAATCACCTCCAACTACAAAATAAATACATGCAATAACCTCTCAATCTCACGAAATCAGCCCCTACACTAACCATATGGTGTGGTTCTTGATCTCAAAATGATGCTTACAATATGGGGATTAAGACTGCATAAGTGGTTTAATTAGTTGCTTGAATTTTTTTATGAAAAGGGTGTGTATGTGTGTGTTTGGCGTCGGCTTAAATGGAGGGGAAGATAGATCCAATTTTTTTATTAACCAAGTGTGTGTGTGTGAGAGACCTTATGTTTAGAGAGAAAAATGAGATAGGGAGGTGGGTGAAGAGTAGGAATAAGTGAAATGATGGTTTAGGTTGAGTGTAGTAAAAGTTTACGGAAAATACAAGAGGACTAAACATGTTTTTGAGAAGCCAAATTGATTGACCAAAAAAATGGTGGGGGATCATATGGCTGGTTTTGGGGCCCTAGGAGGGGGGAAAATAATTATATTTTTGATATTTATTTTGTGTGTATTATTTTGATAATAATTTGTATGATTTGTTTGATAAATATGTAAGGTTTTATGTAAAAGAAGGTATATTTATATGCAAAATGTGTAGTATAATGTAAGTTAAATGTAAAATGTGTTAAGTAATGATGGTTAAGAGTGAATTTATACACTTAGGTTATATTGAAGTATTTTAAGTCCGTTGTATGAAGCGTAAGTGCAAAAACGTACAAATTTATGAATTATCGGTTTTACTAGGAAACTTGCAAGTTATGAAAAGTGAAGTGATCTAAGTTCAAAAAAGTGAACGAATTATGTTAGTAATGATTATTGACATGGTTTTAATCACTTTTGAGCATATTGTTAGTCGTTAAGACGTTTTCTTAAGATCGTACGTAGAAGGCACACTTCTCGGCTATGGTTCCTAAAAATAAAAAGTTATGCACAAAATGACACAAATAATTTATAATTAAAATTAATGAAGTTGAAATATGACACGAACGATACGCAACACTAACGGTTGTTAGCTTGGATTTTTTACGGTTGTCACAGTCTTCCCCCGTTAAGAGAATTTCATCCTGAAATTTAGCTCGTTTGTACATCTAACAACGTACACGCGAAAGGTGTTATGGAGTCTACTAAGTTCCAGCGGCAGTTCAAGTTTGTATAGCCCACTTTCTTTGGTGACTGTGCCCCCTGTACCGTATAGGTAGTGCCCCCAATTATTCAGTACACGGGTTAAAGCTTTTATCTTTAGATTATGCGTTAAAACATGTTCGATGGGTTCAATAAAAACAATTAAGCAAGGTAGCAAACGAATATTGAATAAATAATAGTTAATGCATAAAATTTCTATAGTGTGCATGTAGGTACGGATTAGTGGTTATGAAAGTCCTTAACAAAAGGATTGAATATATGTACTGATGAGAAGGAAAATGAAAACGAAAAATTAATATGGCATACTGATGATCAAAGGAGCATTTATCAAGTGGCAATACATATCGAGGTTAAAAAAATGAATTTGTGTCGATAATCAATGTGAATGAAGGGATCAAAGAAATTACTAATCTTCAAAGGAAGTGAATGTTAATACAAGTAGGTTATAATGAGTTTGATATTTCAAGATTGAAAAATCCTAAAAGAGAGATTAAATATTTTATGAACAAGGTAGCGAACAATCATTTATCAATGCAACGAAAGAATGAGTAGATCAAAAAAGAAGAATGGTCATAGCATCACGAGAGGAATAAATAAGAGTATGTGAAGAAACAATAAAAGATATCGCGGGCATGCAAAACATGAATATGTCAACGACTTAAGAGAGTACGTAAAAGAACATATGTACAAATATAATAGGGATCAAAAGGATAAATGTATAGAGAATGATTCACATACATCAGTTACAAATCAAAGAAGTATGAAGAATCATTTGTAAGAATAATCAAGCAAGCAAAGAATCAATTAATCATAAGAATAGGAAATAGAAGTAGATGTCAAGAATATTAAATTACAATAACTGTCAAAAAGAAATGAACGTAGAGAATTATAAAAGACTATAGAGAGTCATTCGTGAAATTAACCGATGCAAACGAGACAATTGATATCGATAGTTGGAAGAGGCACATATCAAAGAAGTAATATATCAAGGATGTTAAACGAGATAGGGGAAATAATTACATACACAATTAATCATTAAAGAGAGTTAATACCAAATGGCTAAAACGAGTACATATTAAGGGAATGGTTTATCAAGGATGTTAAAATGGGATATGAGAACTTAATTGTATGGACAATTAATTATTGAAGGGAGTGAATATATCTATACCATAAAGCAAACTATATATTGAGAGCTTTTAAAGAAAAGTTTTAAATAAAAAGGTCATCATTAACTATGATGGTCGAAATTCTCTTTTCGGAGTGAGGGTTGCTTGTTGTGTCATTTCCAAATGATATTCTAGTCGGAAGACGTGACCTTCATTATCGTGGTTTGTCATAAGGGTCTTTATGCGTGATTCGTTCTTGACATCTCGGATGGTGTTCCGCTCTAGGCAAAAGAGCATGCCAGCCATACGTTGGGCTATAAGTCGTTTGATAGCGGCTGAACTTTTAGAGATCGTCTTCTTGGTGGCATACTCCTCTAAGATCACAAGGAGAAAAGATAAAAATAATAAGACGTTAATGAGCCATGTTCCAAAAAGTAGATGCTCCAAGGCGCCATGCACGAGGTGACAAGTTATCATCGGATTCAAATTACCCAACATGTTTTCATGCGACGGATTACGTGATGTCATATACGTTTCAGGAGTACAAGGCGAATGTCCAACTCAGAGTCGAATAGTAATATAACTAGTAGGATCGACAAACTATGTCGAATTTCAATATCGTCGAAAATGGTATTATGGAAAATCATGAGAAGTTTTAGAGATCATTGTATCGCTAACAATGTCTTGAGAATGTTTTAAAGATCATTGTATCACCCACAACGTCTTAAGAAAAGTCTTAGTATTTATATAAATAACATTTGTATAAAAAGTGAATACAGTGACGCTCTAGAAGGTAGACATAAGTGATCGAACATGGTCGACATTTATATAAATAAATAGTGATACTCTCAAAGATAAGCGGGAGAGTTCGAAAAGAAAGTAGTGCATGCATATAAGTACCCTTATATAATACTAGTATTGATGCTCGAAGGAGTAAATAAGGAATCAGGGAGTATGCGCATACAAATATCGGATATATCAAGGAGAGACTCTTAATTCTGAAAATTAGTTATAGTCTAGGTTTCGAAAACGACCCAGTTCTCTATAACCAGTGCTCTGATACCAATCTGTCACACCCCCAAAATCAGACGGCAATGGAAAGGTAATCAGGGTGAGACTTCAAAGCACAAAGTACAAGTCACAGAAAGCGACGTCAAAATGAGATGTTTTAAAAATACATTTCAAAAATATTTCGCATTCGATACATTAAAACATCAGAGTTTACAAATAGGTCCCAACAGTTTCGAAATATCATAATGTTTTCAAACATGACATAAAGTTTAGATAAAGTTTTCATCGAATGTATATAAGAGAAAGTCTTTACAAACACAGTGTTTTCAAAAATTAAGTTTCATCGAATGTATAAATGTAGAGTCTCTAAAGTATATATCCGTGCGGCTTCCCTCCGAGCAATATACCTGAAAGACCTGAGATAAAACATGCGAAAAATGTCAACAAACAATGTTGAGTGAATTCATAGGTTTTAATCGTAAAACAGTGATTAAGTAAATCGAGTAATGTTATTGAAATCAAACAGTTTTGCGGATCACAAGATTTAAGTAATGTAGGCAAGTGAAACACATTCACCATGTCCAAAAATAAGTATTATTGCACTAAGTTAATGACACCGAACTTTAACATGTGTTGTGAGAGGAAGTTGGTGTCGCCAGACATCCAAGTATTTTTCTCCGAGAGTTGGTGCGGCCAAACACCCATGTATTTTTCTCTCTTAGAGTTGATGTTGCCAAACACCCAAGTATTATTTAAAATGTAAATGCGTCCGCTTGATGTGGCACAAGTTATTAAATACTCGGACGGGGATTGTCAGTCCCAATAGATCAATTCACAGCATTTGCGCTTACACAAAGTAACTAACGGTTCATAATAGTGGGAACTTAGGGGACAATAAAGGTCCTTAGGCAATTATATTGAGGCAATAGCATATAGTTATAAAGCACTTGTATCTAAATTTTCAAGCAAGCATGTAATCTCCCCCGTTGGAGTTTTGTAAAACAGTTAAGTATGAAAAAAGGGCCTTGAACGCACAATATCAGTTGTAAGTACTTGTGTATATTAAAAACCATCCAGCATGCATCTCACCCCAAAATAATTTAAAATGAGTATAAAACAAGTAAAAGCAGGGGTTATGAACTCACCTTAAGCGAAACGGCACAATCAAATAATATAAATGCTACAATAAGCCAAACACTCCTAAGAGCAACCTAAAATAAATGGCGCAACTTAGAAAATAAACTAATACTCAACGCAAAAGAAAAGTAACAAAGAAAGTTTTTATAAAACATTTTCATTTTTTTTTCGAAACAAGTATGGCATTGTACATTCAATTTTATAAACCATGTTTACCCAAATTATAGGTCCTAATCTGTATTAATATGTTTTCAAAACATGTATTTATTTTTACTTCTTATAAGTCTAGCTAACTCAAGTTATCCACGTCGTTTTTACGTCTAAAAACTATTTATTTACAACAATTCTGTAATCTTCTAACTTGGCAAACGCATAATTCAAAATCCGTAATTGATAAAAATAAGAGGTTTTCGCGTACAGAAATCCCCTTGAGTCTATTTTCTAGAAATGTTGGCCCCACTGCCTAAAAAGTTTCAGAACTTGGGTGAAATTACTATTTTACTCTTTAGTACAAATGTAGATTATTTTCAAAATTTTACCGCTTCACTAAAATGAGTGTATCTCCTAAACCGTGTATCCTTAGAAGCCGATTCGAAGCTCAAAATTTAAGTTAACTTGTTATCTACAGGTTTTAGCTTTTAAAAGTAAGGTCTACTATACAAAATATTAGACTTTTACTCAATCCAAATTCTAGTGCAAATTTTTGACTAGTTTTACTAAAACGGTCGTATCTCACTCATCCGAAAGAGTTACAGCCCCATACATTTTACTATAACGCTATTATGTTTCCCAGGTCACTTTAGACCCAAAATAATTCGTAAATAACTCATTAACTTGTTGTCCTAAAACAGTCCTAAAAATCCATTTCAAAACCAATCCAAACAAGGTTTTTATGACATCAAAATAATATACAATGCCATACTAACTTATACCACACACTTACAAATATCAAAACTTATGTTTTCCAGAACTCATGGCAAAAATGCATGACCAATTTACAAAAATAAAATGAAGAACATGGATTAAAGGGCTTATATGGCCGGTTTTGGGGCCCTAGGAAGGGGAAAAATAATTATATTTTTTATATTTATTTTGTGTGTATTATTTTGATAATAATTTATATTATTTATTTGATAAATATGTAAGGTTTTATGTAAAAGAAGGTATAGTTATATGCAAAATATGTAGTATAATGTAAGTTAAATGTAAAATGTGTTAAGTAATGATGGTTAGGAGTGAATTTATACACTTAGGTTATATTGAAGTGTTTTAAGTCTGTTGGATGAAGCGTAAGTGCAAAAACGTAAAAAATTACGAATTATCGGTTTTACCGAGAAACTTGCAAGTTTTGAAAAGTGAAGTGATCTAAGTTCATAAAAGTGAATGAATTATGTTTATTAATGATTATTGACATGGTTTTAATGACTTTTGAGCATATTGTTAGTCGTTAAGACATTTTCTTAAGATCGTACGTAGAATGCACACTTCTCGGCTAGGGTTCCTAAAAATAGAAAGTTATGCACAAAATGACCCAAATAATTTACAATTGAAATTAATGAAGTTGAAATATGACACGAACGGTACGCAACACTAACGGTTGTTAGCTTGGATTTTTGACTGTTGTTACAATATGCTTGTAAAAGGTATGTTTTAATGTTATGAATGTGCTCCTTGATGTGTTATAACTAGTTTAATCACTAGTTATAACTTGATGAATGTAGTCTATGTCATATAGTTACTAAGCGTTTGCTTATGGATAAGTTTATGAATGTTTTGCAGGTTCGAGTAGAGTAGACAAGAGTAAGGAGAAGATTTAGCTTGTTGGTGTATGAAGTTTAGTGTTTTGGACTCGATAAGTAGAAGTCTGTTCTTTGGATCAAGGATTTATCAAAGTTGAAGCCCCAAGTGTCATTCTCGTTTTGGTATATTTTCTTGAGTCAAATTTTGGGTCATTCTCATTTTGGAGTCAAAACTATGTGGTTCTCATGTCTAATGTTAGCTTTGAATTTGGTTATGTGAATGTTGAATATGATGTAATTATGTTGTAGTAAATGTTGTTAAAGGGTGTTTGGTAACTGTTGAGGTAAATTTACGTGGGCTACTTGAGCTTCGTGAAAAGACCTCAATCTTTATGAATATCTGGATCAGCTTGGCTTCTCCGGAGCTTACTCCTTTGTATCCTAGCTGAAAATAAGAAAGAACACCGTTAGCTCGCCCCGGGGTGTTATTTCGGGACCAACTCTAAGAGTAAGTATGGAGATATGAGATAATTACGGAGAATGTATAATATGGTTCAGAGTAGGTGTTATCTGTGTATCGTCCTAGGGAAATGAACTCCCCTCTTTATACTGTTTGGGATTCACTACATGACATAACAGTGGGGTTCTTCCTTGGTATAATTGTCAGCTACGTGTCATTCCAAGGACAATGGTCCTAAATAAGGATTGTACCTTTGTCAGACTGTCACCTGATACCTCTGTGTTAGGACGGGACTGATGACTCCAGACCTGATCTGTCCTTCGACATATCAGCTTCTTCAAAGTTCTTCTGGTGACCCCAGACCTAATGTGTCCTTCGTCACGTCAGTTTCTTTGGAGCCTTTTTCCGGCTCAGTCCGTGCTAGATTGGCAGAAGTTTCCAAGTTACGCTTCTTCTCTGGATGTTCTGAGGGAGACTATACCTCATCATGTCCCCCAGTCTAGTATCTGTCAAGCTGGCTTGTCAGTGTTAGACATAATTCTGACTTGTGCCATTAATTTTCTGGTTTTGCGAACGTGACCCGCTTTTTGTCCACATGTTTTCCTTATGACGTCACATGCTAAAGGTAACTCCCTAATCGTCACGCCTGTTCACTTTTGCTTTATAAATAGCGGCCTTCGTTTCACTTTTTGTTTTATTCTTGTTGTAGCAAAAACACATATTGTTTCTGGAGCTATCTTTTCCTTTTTACCGCTGCTTACCTTGCTCTGAATTCCTTCCTTTCCTAGGTACCTTCCTCCTTCCTTCTTATTTTTTAATTATGGCTATAAAAGATATGGACATGTACCACTCCTAACTCACCCAGGATGATTTAAACGATTTGTGATCATTAAGTATAAAATTCCTCGTGAACTTCACCCTTAGCCCCCCTCGAAATAATTTGTGATGTCCTTGCTTCTGGACAATGCTATTGGTGTATATCACCGCATGTTTGAATTCTCTGGTGTTTGCATTCCCTTTTCTTCGTTCTTACTTGCTCTTATCAAGCATTACAAGGTTCATTTCTTTTAATTGGGTCCTTTGGGTCTCAACAAGGTTGTTACTTTCGAGGTGCTTTGTCGTTCTTTGCAGATTAAGCTAACAGTGACGTTGTTTAGGGTTTTTCAGACTCTCTGTAAGCAAGGTCACTGGTTTACTTTTGCCAAGCGTCGTACTCCATCTCTAGTTTATATCGATGACAGTCGTTCTTGTATGAAGCATTGAAAGAGTGGTTTCTTTTTTATTGATCGGAGGGCTATTCCTGACTACATATCTTGGAGGCATCCGGACTCAACAATTAATGATCTGAAGCCTCTAGCCGGTTCTTTTAACATGAAGGATGTGCGCCGATTGAGTACACATGTTGTAAAGTTAAGAGATATGCCTGAGGGGGTGTTGGTCTTATCTGGGTTGAGTCGTGTTTGGAAGAGTCGGACTTGTGATCCAGTACTCAGGGGTGCCAATAGAAATGGTATGGGGGAGGGCTTTTAACTCTCTTTGTTGTATCCTTGTTTTTTTTGTTTTTTTTTTGCTGATCCTCGTTTATCTTTTGTGCAGTTATAGGTATTCACTATAAAAATCTATCATTTCAGGTCATTTTACGTCTACAAACTTTCAAATATTTATTTTTAGGCTTTTACACGTTTACTTTTAATTTCAACCGTTAGTAAAACCGCGTAAACTAAAAATTAACAATCATCGTAAACCGACATCAAACAAATAAAAGTTTACGTCAAGCAAGTGTTATATTATTTTTACGAAGATAATTTATAACTTTTTATATTTTAGTTTTATATGTTACGTAAAACGTTTATGTTTCGCAATTTGGAACCTTTTTGCATGCATGTAAACCATTCTACCTATCTACACTCAATCAAATACCCACAAATATACCCAATATCAAATTATTATATAATTTCTTACATATATAAGCTTATGGCCGGTTACATATACAAGAACAACACAAAAATGATATCACGTTTGCTTCTAGAAACCAACATGTGCTAAATACCAACTTCCTTACACATCCATCAACTATCTTACATAAACCATACTCTCCTCCATGCCAATCTCGTACAAACCATAACCCCTACCCCTAAATCATGGAATTGTACAAATTTTGTCTCTTAGATATTTTGATTATAAAAGGGAGCTAGCACAAGTCTTCATTCACTTCACACTTCACAACTAGAAAAAAATCATATTCTCTTTTGTTTCGTCTCCAAAACTCACGGCCAAAATAAGCTCCCACAATATTTCATAGTTTTCCATTTTTTGATTTTACAAGTATACAAGGTTAATCAAGGGTATAATCTAAGGTGTTTCAAGTGGTTTTGCAAGTTAGGGTTCCATTTAATGCAAGGGTTTTTCAAGAAAAAGTTAGGGTTTTCATATTCAAGATTTGGGGCTTTTATAAAGATTTTAGGTTTAAAATCAAAATCTAGGGTTCCTTTTTGATCATTCACTTTGTAAGCATACTACACTCACTCTTTTGATTTTCATACATACGGATTATGTTCATTTATGTTTCTATACTTTTATTATGTGTTTTTACACATAAACATCTTAATTATAAAGTTATATCACCCACTATTTAACTTTTATAAACATTTGCAAAGAAAACAAGAAACACTACTTATTTATGATTTTAGACATGTGGTTAGATTTATAAGTCATAAATTAGCTTATTTGATCTTATGATTATATCATGATATTGTGAAGTATTGGAAGAGATTAGGTTAGTAGTTGATTGTGAATTTTGAAAGTGGTTAAAATACATAGACTAGTGGATTTATGGTATGAAAATGGGGTAGAAATACTTGACGAAAAGTTTGTAAAACACATTTTGGGGCAGCAGGTTTAGGACAGTAAGTTACGGACATTTTGTCGAGTCAAAACCTTAAAAATGTGTTAGTATATCTTAACACGACTTCGTGCATATAAAGAACGCTAAAAACGGACTTAAAACGAATAAGTTATGGCCAAAACTAGATTTGAAACAATACCGACAAAACGGTTTTTCGGCAAAGTGATGGCAGATTTATAATACGTATTTTGGAGGGCTTTCGGGTCTGAATTGGCTTAAATATAAAACTACAAACTTGTTTAGAATATTTTTCGCTATACGACTGCGAGTTTTGAGGTCTAAAAGTGTATATCGGGTGAGTAAAACGTAAGCAAAGTTAGATTATGTTTCGGATATCGACATGAAATTTCCTGTGCACTATTCACAGAAAAAGTGTGCTGTTAGGAATAGTAAAACGGGTTTTCGGACGTTTTCGGGTTCGTTTGGGCTATAAAAACCTTAGAAAATATTATAGTAACACTTATATAATTGATGACATCAAATAACGTCTATTTTATAGCATCATTTATCCCATGTTATTAACCCATTTTGTATAGTTATTGCAAAGAATTGTTACTTAATCGTTTATATTTGAGAATTGCAGTAATTATGGAGTACTTGGTGAATATTAGCAAAAGGCGTGCATTTTGGAGCTTAAATGAAGATATTTTGAAGATTACTATTCTGAAGACCAATACGCCATATCTATTAAGGAAGATACGATGTATCCGTGCCTGCACTCACCAAAGACCACAAAGGAATGAAGCTCAATACGCCGTATCCAGAAGAACTCAATACGCCGTATTCAAGATATAGTATGTGAATATTGTGGAAGATATCAAATGTGGTCCCTCCTCCAAGAAACCCCCAATACGTCGTATCCAATCCCTTGGATTCCAGACCCTATAAATACAAAACTCAAAAATGAGTTTTAAGTTTGCTAAATCATATTATCGATACCTAAACCATAAAAGTCAATTTTCATAGGAGAAAAAGAGCAGAATAATTTGAGCAATGCTATCAATTCCATAGGAGACATCGTGTAATTCCATATACTTTAGTAATCATTCAGTTTTTGGTATCATTCGTTAACTCGGTTAGTTACATTGGCTAAATAATTGCTCTTGTATTTATTATAACGTTTGAAGGCTAATACCTTCGGGTATTAGTCATTATTATGAAGATCTGAATGTTTGGTAATTGTTTATCTCGATTTCTTGATTTATCGTTGAATGCTTGTTTATGTTTATCAATTTATACTTGTTTACGCGCTTTTGTATGCGACCTATCATTCAACTGGATCTAGTGATACGGACCAAGTAATCTAGAGTCTGGGATAGCTCTCCATATAGTGATTTATACATCTAGAACCATAGGATCACAAATATTATCCTGCTAAGTCTGTGTCTAGGATACGCTTCGGGCTTAACAAGTTAATTGGATATTGCCAATGGTTTATTGATCGTGTTGACTAGAAGGTGAACCTAGATAATTCAACAAGTAACGTTCTGATTCCATTGGATGGTTGGACAAGTGAACTACTAGTGTATAAATCACCATTAAGCGGTAACTGGGTAAAATCTCTATGAGCTAGGGTTTAACAAGATCACCATTGCTTTAATCCCTAAGATAGATTATAATCAGCGAATAAGGATGCTTTATGCGGATGCTTTAATTGTGACAGAATTAATGTGTCTAGGTCTTAGGATGATGTAACGCCTAAGTCTTAAGAATGATATACCGCCTCGAGAGAAGAAATCATTGCACTTAATAAACAAACCAACTTTCTAATCGGATTAATAATGGTTAATACA
>BQNB010069113.1:8280-33612 GCA_026074375.1 Tanacetum coccineum | reverse complement strand
ATGATAACGTATCTTTTGAACAAACGTCTCTTTTGGGTCGTTTTCTATGATTATGATTGTTATTTCCATGAAGTAATACTCCATATTAGCTTCCGCTGCTATATTGTAAAAATGGGGGTGTTACACATCGCCACTTGTTGAGCGTCCAATATGTGAAATTTTAAACTCGTTTGGACTAGCATTCCTAACGCTCGTACGCGTGAGGGTCTCAATCTCTTTTTCTACTCAGATCATCTGCTACTGTGTTTTCTTTACCAGGAAGGTATTTGAGTTCGCAATCGTAGTCACTTAGCAGTTCAATCCATCTCCTCTGTCTCATGTTGATTATTTTCTGGTTGAGGATATGTTGAAGAGTTTTATGTTCTGTGAAAACCATGCACTCTGTGCCATAAAGATAGTGCCTCCAAATCTTCAGTGCAAAGACTACAACTCCAAGTTCCAAGACATGTGTGGTGTAATTCTTTTCGTGCTTCTTGAGCTATCTTGATGCGTATGCAATGACCTTGTCTCTTTGCATTAGCACGCAACCCAAACCCTTATGTGATGCATCACAATATACCACAAAGTTTTCAGTTCCTTTGGGTAAAGATAGAATTGGTGCGTCATTTAATTTATACTTCAACATTTGGAAGGCCTCTTCATGCACTTCTTCCCAAACAAACTCCTTGGTCTTCTCCATCAGTTTCATCAATGGTTTAGCGATCTTTGAGAAATTTTCGATAAACCTTTAGTAGTAACCCGCCAAACCTAGAAATTGGCAAAGTTTTGTAGGTGTTCTCGGTACTTACCATTTATTAATAGCCTCAACCTTGGAAGGGTCTGCATGAATTCCCTTTGCGTTAACTACATGACCGAGAAAGTGTACTTCTTGTAGCCAAAATTCACACTTAGAGAATTTGGCATATAACTTCTGGTCCTTGAGTGGTTCTAAGATAATCTTCAAATGTTATTTGTGATCCTCCTTATTCTGTGAGTAAATCAATATATCATCAATGAAGACTATGACGAATTTGTCTAAATATGGTCTACACACCTTATTCATCAAGTCCATGAATATGGCAGTTACGTTTGTCAACCCAAAGGGCATAACAAGAAACTCATAATGCCCGTACTGCGTCTTGAACGCTGTCTTGGGAATGTGTAACACCCTGCTAAAGTGGAAACACGGAGTGTGATAGCTCAAGGCACAAGCATATGGTAATAGTACAGCACCATAATTTAATTTAAATGAAATAGTACAATAATACCATAATTGTCTTCGCCGAACATTAGCATTTAAACGTAAGTTTTAAGTTCACAAAAGCATAGTCTTGATAGCATAAAGCTAAAAGAGATGACACGGTATGACCATTATGCAATGCCTTTACAAAAAAAACTATTGACGATCACCTGAAATAGTTGGTGAGTACACGTGTTTTTGAAAATGTAGTAAAAACCCATTTATAAATAAGTCCTCATGGCAAAAGTCATGTGAATCTATCCTATTACAAGTCCCGCTCATACAAGAATTATAATATATATACATTCACCTACTCTTCTATGATAAAGAACAAGTTTTAAAATATAGTTTATAAAAGAAGACATCATGGCCAGTCATATGAATTTATCCCAATACAAGTCCATATGAATTTATCCCAATACAAGTCCTGCCCATACAACACTTGTATCGTATAAATTCACACACAATTCCATGATGTAAAGATATTTCCGATAATTGAAAGTCTAAATGTTCAAAGCCACTTTGATAGCCTTAAAATATTGAGTCGAACAATGAATTTCGTTCAATATGAATATTAGGTATCGGTCTTTATTTATGTAATGTTGTAATAGGCTAGAAAGGGTAAACAGGCTCGCTTATGTAAGCTAATTGTTCACGTGTTATGGGCTAAAGCCCAATTAATCCCAAGACCGGCCCATAGAAAGCCCATAGGCATGTAAGCCTTATGGTCTAGGTATAAATACCCCTCTCCAAGTGTAGAGAAGGTGTTGGTCTCATTTGTTTCACACACTTGTAATCAACCACTCTTTTTCTTCTCTCTAGTTTCTCTCTCTAACCTCTCTCTACAATTTCTTCATTTTTCTCCTATCTTATTTTTCTTGTCTCAAATGGTGAAGTGAAAGTGTATTCTTGGGTTTCTACATTTGGTATCACTCGCCACGAGTGGGTTTAGTGTTTAGTTGTGGTCAAATAAGTATAGCTTATTCAAAAAGTTTGGTGCAACTTATTTGTGATTATTGTTTCTCTTCATGCTTATTAGAAAAAAAAATATCACATCTTTCGTGCTTATTAGAAAAGTTTGGTGTGTTAGCCTTAATTTTATATAAGTCAAACAAGAATGTTATCAGTCATATTAGTCATAATTAGTCTTGTTAAGTAATAGGCTAGTCAGGTTAAATGGGCTTGGAATATAAACAAGTAATGTCCATGTAAAGGGCTCAAAGCCCATGAGAAGCCAAGCTCAGCCCATAGAAAGCCCATCCACCTTAAGTGAAGGCATAGGGTATAAAATGACCCTCTCCACACATGGAGAGGGTGTTGGTTGCATTTGCTCTCATTTGTAATCCTCCACTTCTCTCTCTAATCTAATCTTTCTCTCTTGTTTCTCTCTTTACTTTCTCTCTCTAATTTTTTAGCTTATTGCTTATTGGTATCACTTATTGTTGTGTTTAGATAATAATATTTGGGATAACAAGTGGGATCAAGAGCCAAGGGGGTAATATTTAGTTGTGTTCGTGTGTTTTTGTATTTTTTTTGATCAAAAACCTATAAAACTTACAAAAGTGAATTTTGATCTTCCTAACTACTCAAGGTTTTATCTTGTACATCGAATTTGAGTATTTCTATCAAAAATGGAAAAGGAGAACACAAATTGAGGCCTAGCTCAGTTGGTTTGTGTGGGGGTGTTAATACTTCACACAAAAGGTCCTGTGTTCGATTCTGAGTTTTGGTACTTTCTATATTTTCTTTAGTTTTTTTTTCTTATATCGAATTTGCTAAGGAAAGTACTTCCGAATTTGTGTTCAAGTATCGAATGTTGGTATATCTAGAACAAATTGGTTCCTAGCTCAGTTGGTTTTAGCGTACGTGTATTGTCATCAGATCCAGTGTTCGATTCCTACAAAGGTTGGTTTTTTTATTTATTTCCGAATTTGAAAAACTAGTATATCGAGATTGCATATTAATATCAAATGTGAGATAGGATAAACACAAAAGTATTTCTAGCTCACTTGGTTAAGGTTTTGGTGTGTTGCTAAGAAGTTCCAAGTTCAATTCTTGGCAAAAGCATATTTTTTTGTACTTTTTTCTCTTGTACACCGAATTTGCTAAGAAAGCCATATTGTTGATAGATCAAATTGTAATAGTGCACACGTTTTCAGTTTTATCGAAAAGTGTGTTCTAGGATTTCATTTCATTCTCGGAAGTTAGTATAAAAGTTGTAATAGCTACATAAGTTCTCGGTTTCATCGAGTTCTGTGTTAGGAGAGGTATTATCGAATCTTGTAATAGGACAATTGTTAGATAATTTTCATTTGTAATTTTCATTGATTTTAATCGAAATTGTCTTAAAGTTCTATCCGAGAAAAGTTTTTACCCGAGAAAGATTTCTATCCAAGAAGTTTCGTCTGAATTTGATCTTAGACTTGTCAGACAAAAGTTTCAAGTTTGTTCTATCCGATATCGATCAACACTTGCCGAATTTAGTTACCGAATTTGTTACATGATTTGTTAATCGGACTTGTTTAATCGCAACTAAAACCGAACTTGAACTTAAACGTCATCACAACACAACTATATCTCCTTAAGATCCGATATCAATTCACAACATCAAAATATCAAATATGTATACCAATTTTCAAACTTAAACATCCGATGCTCTTCATAATGCTATCATGGAAGCTGGTGGTAAAGATCGTCCACCAATGTTAGCTTCGAGTAATTACGTTCAATGGAAATCCAGAATCAAGAGATACATCGACACTAAACCAAACAATGAACTCATCCACTATTGTCTCTAGAATCCATCATACAAGTTCAAATGGACTAAGAAGACCGTTCCAGTTGCTGAAGGTAGTTCTGAAACAACTACAGAAGGGTGTATGGAGAACTATAAGAATGTTTTACAAGACATACGAGATCAACTGAATGACGAAGCTAAAGCCATTCAGATCATTTTCACAGGGATAGATAACGATATGATCAATCAATGTTCAAGATCTTGAAACCAATTTGTATTGGGAATTTGGAAAATTCACATCATGGGATGGTGAATCACTTTAATCGTATTACTCAAGGTTCTACAAGATGATGAATGAGCTTGTCAAGAATCAGTGTGATGTTACAAATCATCAAGTGAATGTCCAGTTCTTACTTCAACTACAACCAGAATGGCAAAGGTTTGTGACACTTGTTAAGCAGAGTCAAGAGCTAAAGACTGTCTCCTATCACAAACTTTATAACATCCTGAAGCAACACCAGAATGAAGTCAACGAGATAAGAGCTGAAAGACTAGCACGTACTGCTAATCCACTTGCACTTGTTGCTCAACAACAACCAGTTTATCATCCTTAAAACCATCCTAAGAACAACACTCAATATTCCTCCACCAGATCACTACAAGCCCCTAGAAACTGAGGAAAAGCGGTTGTATAGGATGTTGGATATCATAACATAATCAATGATTTAGGGGTTAGCCTACTTTGTAGAGAGAGAAAGTGAATTCTAGTGAGAGAAAAACACCTTTAGTGTGTGTATTATCAAAATAATCAACCAACCCCTTCCCATGGCTAGAAAGGGGTATATATACATGTGTTTTATGCCCCTAAGCGGGCTACGGAGTAGGATAACATATGGGTAAAGACCCGGCCCAACACCATAAGTCCTACGATTAATATTAAGGCTACGAGCTAACCTATGCTAGACATTACACGGGGTGACCGAGTCTTTTACATGGATTTTCATAATCCTAACAATCTCCCCCTAAGGGAGGTCACCCCAGAAAATACAAATTGAATCCTAGCAATCTATGAGTTGATCTTTGACTCTGGCTCGTATGCTCATAGTCTTTTTGATTCCAGATCAAGAGTATTAAGTCCTTTAGAGTACGTTGGCTAAAGTAGTGCGATCTATGGAGAACACTTATGTTCTCCTAACTTGTTGATCTTTGAGATTTCTTTGAAGATCATCATCTACAGGTTAAATCTCTTAATCATCCTTGTTTGTCGGAGATATTGAGCCTTTACTGTGTTTTTAGTGACCCTTGGATCTGCAGTGCTCACAACTTTTCTGATCATGAGAATACAAGACATCAGATTTGGGCGGAAGCTGTTTTGTATGTTCTTTCAATTTGTCTCAGTGATAGTATTATGATTAGTAACATTAAGTGTGAGGCATAGGAGGGGTTGTGAATTGACTCCACTGGAACGAGGTATCTCCATCTCCATCTTTACGTGAACCTATAATAAAACAGTTAGCAATAAAGCAGGTGGACAAATATGGCTTTGTCATTCGCCTGAGACTGGTTGGATTAACCTCCGGATCTATGAGGACCAACTTGTGATCAGGTAGATTCATCTTAAGAAGAATCTCCTTGACAGGATTTCCAGTATAAGTATCAGATCATCTAATGTACAACCATCAGAATCACCATACTTTCCTGTTCTCTTTATCAAAATGTCTCAAAGCAGATAGCACGATAAGAGTGAATCGGTTAGTTACTATCTTACCGATTAATGAGAAAAATTGATTTGAAAATCAATTGATGTATCACTTAAGAAAGTATTTTTGTGACACATCAAGAGTGTTTTATAGCACATAATCGAATTTCATCAGAAACACATTTGTTTTGAAAGATATACACAGTCAATGTGCTCAAAAATTAGTTGTTGAGCACATCGAAAGGTTTTTCAAAAACTATTTGTCAATTCACTGCCTGGAACAAGTTTGATTCTTAAAGAATCGCATTATCATTGCTTTCTATTTGTTACAAGTTTAATCCATAGTGGATCTCACATGTCACCTACCAAGAGCTTGTTAGATGTTAGCTCTAGAAGGATTTCCATCTTCATTGTGAGTACTTTTGTATCACTCGGATGTTCTGGCAATACCACGAGGATAATGCGTAGGACTCTTAAGATCTTACTTGTTATCCTAGTGTGATAAGCAGGCATAATTTATATTAGTGTCCTAGCGAGATTTATAGATGATCTCATGGCTAAAGACTCTATAATGCACTTTTGGTTTTAGTAGTCGGAGGCTGAAGCAGACTGCCACCTTTTCAATATCATCTAACTCGGAGTGAGAGAGATGATAGAAATGTGTTGATCTCCGTGAGAAATGAAACAGGAATCCTTTGAGAGATCTTAAGTGGATAGGGAGGGTTGTGCAGCGTATCACTGGGTCCATGATACTTGTCTTCAATGTCAGCAATCAACCATGTCATTCTGACCACATATGTAGTGACCCGGTTTCTACCTAATGTTTAAGGAGGGTTGCTTTCTTTTCACCCTTTATCTCAACATTTCTTTTTAATTCTTCAACCCCTTCAGTGCTTACCAAGACTTCATTACTAGAACCTTGTTGGGTATGTTCCAGTACTAGCTCCATCTCAGTCCACACTATTCCCTTATTCCCACATCACTCCTTTTATAATCATACCTAAGGACTTCTACACTAACTAGTGGATGGTCCCTAGGTAGACCCCTCCGGCTCTCATGGGATTGTGGAATCATGTACCTAACCTTACCATCCTTATCACTCCGATAAAGTAATTACATGGTCGGTCTTTAGTATTTCCACGATTGCCATTATACACCATTCGCTCCCCCTCAATATGTGCATTGATATTCGAAAAGGTTTAGCACATATGGGAGAGCCTACACTTGAGTCCAAAAAATCACATTTTTATTAGATTTTCATATTAAAATCACATTCTCTCCCCCGATCAAAAATTTCAAACCCTCTGAGATTTTGGATCTCAATTGATTTAAATATGTTAGAAAAATTTAGGAGAAAATGTGTTTGATTTATACAAGCCGATAATGGAACATAAGCATGCTCCCCCTTAATTTTGAAGGGACATAATTCGTGTCAGTTATTATGAGTTTGTTCTAATGTTTACAAAATTTGACACAAACTCAGAAAAGAAAATATACTGACACAACACATCATAATCACTACTTTATTATGTACATATTACCACAACATATATAATAATAATACCCCACACGAGATGGACCGTGATTGCCGAGATGATGTGATCATTCGGTTCTTTTTAGTAGTCTGTAGTCTCCCTCTCTTGTCCTTCCACCAACAAAGCTTTCTAGGTTCTGGAAGATTCTCCTTGTCTTAAGCCATTTCTGAATGACAAACATGAACTGTTTCCTTCTGTCGACATCTTTCCTTGTGCAAGACCGTGTGTTCAAACCCAGATTCATCCTGTTGACCTTGAATTCCTTGACTCGGTAGTCCAATGCCTCATCAATTTGTTGCAGAGTGCCATCACTGAACTTGTAGATCTCATTGAACCGCATGATCATTTGAACCCCATATTTATCCCTAAATGTGACGGCCCTTGGAGAGTCAATTACTGTGAAGTCATGCTTGAACTCAAAGCCATTGGCATCCCATCGAGGTTTGGTGAGGTTTAGCTGCGTCTAGTAGCTTTCAATCCCCAGCTGGAAGTCTTCTACGTGTTGTCTTATAACCAATTTTCTGGTCTATAAGTTGACAGCAGTAGTGAGAATCTTCTTATCTTCGGGTGGTAGATGGTTCAGATGACCTTGGAGATTCAATAAGTACAGATCTTCAAAGTCACTAGGGTATAGATATTTGAAGTCCCATTCCGCAATAGTATATTCTTTAAGATCAGCTCTACGAAGAACGATCTTCTTCATGTAATTGTACCCATATAAGGAGAAGACTTCAATTCTAACAACACTTAAAATCCGCATATGAGTCCTAACAGCTCTGCGATCACCCTTAAATGTGTGTCTGTCAATGTAGAATCATTGTCTTTAGAACCACCAGTGAGAGATACCATACATCGCGGCGATGTCATACTTGCATTCCTCTTCAATCCACATCTGATCGGGTACTATTTGCTCTAACCTAACATCAAGATAATAGGTTGCCTTCATCTTCGAAATTGACAAAGCAGGTCTACCACTCTTGCGACCGTATCTTAGATACTCTAAGTCCTTGTTGAAGAAGAAGTCAGATTTAATTGTGACTTGACCTGGTGGACCACCCAGTGGTAGTGGGTTGCTGACATTATACCTGATGATGGACTCGTCCACTTGATCGGTTAGTAGTTTATGGCATTCTTCCATTTGGTACTGAAGATGAATCACATTAGGATGGAAGAGTTTGACAATTTCATATGCAGGGCCTTCTAGGTCTTGTTATTTAAGTTCAGTGATCCCTTGCTTTTTGCAGAACTAGTCCATAAAGATTGCCATGTCACCAGTCTGCGCAAGTAACGAGTTCTCTGGAGGAGGTGCATAGTTGGACGCAAAAGCAGATGCCCAGTTGTTCACTGGGATAGGCAGATCAGATGATGGGATGGACCAGGCAGGTTTTGGTGTAGCAGGTTTGTCTTTAGTGAGTGGCTTCCACTAATGTTGCCTTTAGTTCACCGTGGGAATGTGATCATGGCCGATGTCTTCATCACCAGACGACTGTACCTGTTCATCGGGAGTCATATCATCATCCATATGTATCTCTTCAGGAATTGATGAGACAGACAACTTAAGTCTTGTGTCAGTAGTCGTCCAAGCCGTATATTCAGCTGAAACAACTATCTTTGAAGAACTTGGAGCAGCGGTGCTTGTAGACTGATCACTTTGATTGGTGGATAGAGGTGGAGGAGGAGGAGGCAATTGAGACGATCCAGAAGCTCCAAAAGCTCTTGGAGTTCCAAATGAACCTGCTGGTGGTGGAGGAGGAGGTGGCTGATAAGGTAGAGACCCATGTGGTGTTTTCGGTGAATCATGACTCTTTTTCTTCTTTCTTTGTGCTTCAGCCAAATCAGTTAGGAGCTGGTCACTGTGATCACGGGCCATTGACTTCTCCAAAGCTTCGTACAGCATCTTGCGATCTTCATGAGCATGGTAGGAATTGGATTCCCACATGCGGTGGTGAAGAATCTCTTTCATGTTGGCTTCTGGCAAGTCTCTGAAGCGATCCCTGAGAGGAGCTTGAATAGCCCAGTCAACAGCATCAGTGACGATTTCGTCCACTGCTTTGCTCACCTTATGAGGAATATCAAGATTCTCCAAATTGTACAGCCTATTCCCCTGTTTGTCTAATCTTTCCTCCAGGGCTTGGTTTTACTCCACCATATCCGCCATATGTTGTTCAAGTTAACCAATGCGCTAGATTAAAATCGAATCTGAGGAGCCTTATTGTGGTTGAGGTGGTATTGGTGGAAGAGATGTTGTTGTTGTTGTGATTGCAGTGATAGTTGCTGTTGATGTTGGTAGTGATGCTTGAATCGTTGTGGAGACTGGTTTAGAGACTGTGAGATCAATAACCGGGGTGGTCATTAGAGGGACAGAAGAGGTGTCCTGATGAATGGGAACGGTGACGATTGACTAAACCTCCGATTCAGTATTGGTTTTCTTAGGTTCGTCTTCCTGTGACTTCTCCACAAGGAACTAATCGGCGAAGCTGAGTTCCTTGTCAAGATTTTATAGAGAAGACAGGGTTCCAGCTGAGCTCACAGGTTCCTCAAGTCTTACTTCATCTTCAGTTGGGAGTTTAAGGTTCTTTTGGACATTTGGATAGGCCGTTGTAGAGAATTCTTCATCCATTTGCTCAGGGTTTGGTTGAATTGAAGTATTAGAGGCTTCAAGATCCATGTGTTCAAGGTTTGGTCCAGCATGAACAACATGACTTGATGGAGGTTGAGACGCTTCAGCATCACCAGGGTTTGGTATAGCCTGGCCTTCATCATGTTCACCAGGGTTTGGTCCAGCCTGGCCTTCATCTTGAACTCTAGCAACAATCCCTGGTACTTCTTCATCAGAATTCGTCTCACTGTCTGTCTGCCCAAGTTCAGCATATAATGAAGAAGATTCATCATGACCAGTGGGTTCAGTTTGTGTAGAAGTACGCCTCTGAAAGATGTACTGATCTGCAAGGCTCTTTTTCTTTGGAGTCTGAAGGTTGAGTAAGACTTGCGCAGCTTGTTCAACCCCGACTTTCTATTTCCCCTTACCCTGAACCTCTGGAAGTGGTAGAAATTTTCTAGATTCAGGTTCCCTGATCACCACCGGTGGAAGTGGACCCTGATGAGCCGAGTGAAATTCCTTTAAGCTTTCTTCCACTGCCTTTTGCAGATCAGCCTCTTCATCACCAATCCTGGGTTCATTCTCTGGAACACCTTCGTCAACAAATTCATCTACCAACTGAAGAGAGCTCTTCTTCGTTCGCTTCTTCACCACCTTACCAACTTTGGATCGTTTAGCTAGAGATGGCGCCTCAGATGTCTCCGTAACCAGCTTTCGTTTCTTTCCCTGAGTCTTGGCAGGTGCAGGTGCAGGTTTCTTGGTTGCTGCTTTAGGTGCTAGGGGATTAGATTGCTTGGATGTTTTGGGTTTGGTAGCCTTAGCAGGTTTAGGAGCAGGAGAGTCAGGATCACTAACTTCTTCACCAGCAAGATATCTTTGATGCTTAGCTACTTTTTCCAGATAAGCATTGTAGTATTGTTCACCTCGAATGTCATCTGTGATAAGATCATTCGGAATAGGCATCCCAAAGACTTCCCGTTTGGTTCCCTTAGCACTAAACTTGAGATATCCAAGAACAGGCTCTTCATTAGGCAAATGAAGTGGAGAACCTGGTCTCGGGTGGAACTTGTGCTTGCTTTGTAAGTAATAGACGATCAGCTTGGTGAACCTAACACTCGGGATCACAATAAGGGTGGCTTTCTTCTTTCCCTGAGTATGTTGTGCTAGATTCTTTTTGTCTTCAATGAAAGTATGGATGGATTGGGTGAATTCTTCCCACATCCTCTCTGCATAATCGATATGGGCTCGATTGACGATGCCCCAAAGAATCTGCAACACTGGAGCCCTTGGTCTTTCAAACCCTGAAGTCTTTCCCGTAAGACACAAGTTGATGACTGTTGTGAGTGCTCTCCACGGTTGAAACATGTCATTAGTCACGACATCTGATAAGGTTCTGACAACTCTCGGATAACCCAGATCGTTGACAAACTTGATAAGAGCATCAGGAGTTGGTGGGGAAGAAAATGCATTGTTGGTGTCGACTGGTGTGATTTGAAGTGCGTCTCTGAGTGTGTCTTTGGTGAGATCGAACCATTGCTCATCTAGTTGACAGCTGTAACTCCCGGTTTTATTGTCATATCGAACAGTGTCCCAAAACTGCTGAATATAGATTGATGGAATTGTCGAGGAAGCAGTGAAAGCTCTGAAGAAGTTGGTGTGCTTCAGAATATCCACCGCAATCTTGTAGATTGGATTACTTTGCGACCTTTCAACATCCAAATAGCAGTTGCTTTTTCCTATAGGCACCCATCTGATGCGAGGCAGGATTTGATCATCAGTACGAGTGGGTGGTGCCATAGCAGGTGCTTGTTCAGCAGGAGCATTAACATTAACATCAGCCATTGTATCTGCACAGTCACATTCACAGAAAGACGTGCATACAGAAAGGAGATGTTAGATGTGAGCAAATGCTCAGGAGTTAATCAGTTATGGACTAAATCCAAGAAAAGGACACTTAGATCATATGAAAAGTGGTGATCAACAGATTTGGTCAACTCTTGAGTCAACGGACGTTAACTCATGGAAGAGAAGACAAAACGCAATGACCAAACCACAGTGACCAAATCGCAATGGATGAGCAATACTAGACAAAACGCAAAGGTTAAGACACACTAGGCAAAACGCAATACACAAAACGCAATGAATATCATATCAAAAACGCAACAAGACAAAATAGCAAACTGGCAACCAATGAACTTAAGCAACACGCAGACCAAGAACATTTCATACCGCAGATTCCAACCTTACAAATTAAGGCAATTCTACGGCTTAACAGATTCATTATTACGTGCTATTATAACTTCTAACTACAATAAACAGCAACAAACGGCCATTTCAAACATCATACTACCACGTTTTTGACTAAAATAAGTTAAAATAGTGTATGAAAAATCACAAACAGGACCCTTAAATTAGCTAATGGGGAAACAATTATGACATCAAATAGGCATCACATAAGTAGTCTAATGCTATCCTAGCAAACAAACTTCAATTACAAACACTAACCAGAATATGGATGACGATTATGCGCGAAAATCTACAAAAAGGCACGTTTTAATGAATTGCAGGCCATGGTGTTATAGATAAAGCATGTTTAGGTGATAAATAACATTGAGCAAACATTACCTAGACACGAAAACACATAAATGAGCATGAATCAGGCAAATCGCAAATTGTTGAGTTTTGTGTTGAGAGAAAAAATTTGACTAGTCTTGGGAGTTTTGACCAAGTCAAAACGCAAGGGAATTATATAGGTAGGTTAATCTTTCCTAAATTGGCAGGATTTACCCCTCCTTTTCTTGTTTCTTTTCCATTTAAGTTGTAAGAGATACTAAGGGTTTAATAAACTTGCATAAATGGCACAATTGGTCCTTAAGGTTTTAATATCTAGGAATCAACTAGGAATTTACACATAAGACCCTATATTTGCACATAAATGACAACTTTGGCCTTTTGAGTTAACACAAGTTTAACTCCCCCTTAATAATGTAACCCCTTAGAATACAAAACCTCTCTCAAGTATTTATACGAAGTATCAAAATTCCCGTTAGATGTCATAAATTTAAAAACTACTATCCCCCTCAATTAATGACCTGTTTTCTATTTAAAGACCTGTAGTCGTTGATTGAGTGTCAAATTTTGAGAAATTCAGGTCCGATTGATTTTCAAACACTACATTTCCACCATTTGAAACACAAATAATTTTCTGAAGAATCATAGACGAAAAATCATTTGGATAAAAAGAAGACTTCTCTCCTAGATCAAGAAATAATGCACTGAAGCGTACATTAGATCGAAGTTGCATGGATATAAAGTAAGCCATGCTCGGGAGAACTGAATCACCCGTTGTTAGGAACATCCGTCTTTTTGGCGACATGCTTTCCTCAATTTGAAAAGGGTGGTTGCTAGTCTGAAATAACTGAAATCCATTAAGACATGGTTTGAAAAAGTTTTGAACTCGTTCGAGTTAATTTAAAGACCCGTTGTCATATTGAATGGCATTATTTCTAGGACCGTAATGTTATCGATAAACGGAAGACATGTCTTGAAAATACTATTTTTTGATTTTTCTATTTTCTGCATTTTTATGGTTTTGATAGGTTTATATTTTTGTATTTCTTTTTTAGTTTTGTTATAAATAATTATTTACATAGGATATTGGAGGACCATCCTTTACTTTCTATTCTCTTCCTGAAGACGTTTCTGGGTGTCGGAGACATACTTTCATTCATTGATGCCAGGGGGAGTAGAAATTCGAAACTCGCTCTCTTGGTAATGCTTTTGGTGAATATATCCGCGGGCTGATATCATCGTCACGAAGTACAATTTCAACCGCCATTCTCTAACTTAGCTCTCGAATAAATGGTGTTGAATGGCAATGTTCTTGGGCACCAGGAGTGATGGATATTTATTGCCCGCAGAGCGCAATGGCACTGCGTTGTCACTTATACAAGGGAATCTTATTGAGACAAAAGCATAGGCTGTAAGCTATGAAGCTCATCCCAAAGATATCTGAGGCATCAAACATCCAGCTTGGCATTGTATCAGACCCTCTGTTGTGGAGATCGCAGTACTCTTCTATTTTTTTGAGGACCAGCTATCTAGTTTATCTCCAAGGAACTGAGCACTTCCTGACGTACTTCTTCGTGTGCCTTGACAACCCGTATAGTCTGCTTCAGCATAGGTCATTAGTGCCATAGCAGTGTCTTTCGGATACCAAAGACCCCAATTAATGGTTCCTCTGAGATACCGAAAGACCCGCTTAAGTACTTCAAGGTGCTTTTTAGTAGGCGAAGCCTGATACCTAGCACACATGCATACAGCGAATACAAGGTCGGGTTTCTCCGGCAGGAGGATATACATTAGGGAGCCGACCATACTACGAAATCGAGTCTGGTCAATTGGAATCCCTAAGGGGTCCTCATCCAGTTTAAGTCGATCCACCATGGGTGTATCAATAGGGTCATACGAATCCATCCCAAATTTCTTTAAAATTTCAAGAGCAAATTTTGATTGATTAATAAAAATGCCTTCGGGATTTTGAGAAACTTGTAATCCTAAGAAAAACAACATTTGTCCCATCATTGCATTTGAAATTTGGAAACTCTTCTCATTAGGAAAATATGGTCACAGCCTTTAGGGTTCGGTCGAATGGCTATATGATATCATCTACATATATTTGAACAAGTAGAATATGTTTGCCTGTTTTCCTAGTGAATAATGTCGGATCGACTGCACCCTTAGAAGGGCTTGATTTAAACCGTACAAAGCCTTCTTCAGACGATAAACATGTGTCGGATGATTTGGATCAACGAATCCCTCTGGTTGACTAACATAGACTTCTTCCTTCAACTCGCCAATTATTAGGTATGCTGTTTAGACATCATCTGTAGATGGTCATGTTTTACTGGCGCGGCTATTAGCGCAACGAGATTTGAATAGCCTCGTCCGTACAACCGGTGCAAATGATTACTCGAATCAAATTCCCTCATCTTGTTTCGGATTATCCTTGGCTACCAACGAGCCTTATTTTTTTAGACATCACCGTATCATCAAGTTTAACTTTGTAGATCACACAATTGAAGAGCAAAATTCTGACCCAGTATGGGGTTGAGGTACTTATTCCCTTACATGAAGTCGATCAAGTTGTAAATCTCTTCTTGCAGGGCTTGAAAACCATCAATCTTCAGTTATTGCCGATTTGACATTCTTTGGTTTGACTTTTGTCAAAGACCAGAGTTTGAAAAGCACTAAAAAGGCATCAGTTGCTAAGTTATTTTTGGTGGTACTTTGGTCGAGAGGGATTGCCAATAATATTATCCAACGGGTTATCTTTGCTCCATCTCCCGAGATGATGAAGTGTTTGAGAGACATAAAGAGATTCGGTTGAACTAAGATCCCCGGATGATGATGCTTCAGACCTAGTTTCCAGAGCAAACATGTTTATGAAGTGATCATTGTCAATAGGAGCAAAAGGATTGTCTTCTATGAGAGTAGATTCAGCTGCAACGGCTTGATGTAAGCTTAGAGATTGTAATGTCGAAGATGACGGTGAATGAGTTGGAGAAGGTGCATCTTGATCAATGGTAGTATATGAAGGTGTACTGGTTGAGTTGACAGGAACTTGAACTGCTGGAGCAGGAGAAACCGGTCTTTCAACACGAGGAGGTTCTAGGTATTCATCAAACATTGGTTGGAATAAAATCTCCAGATCTTTATTTGTGGGGGGTACATAAGGAGCTGCAGGAACCGGATTTGGTACGAGACCTGAACTTATCTGTCCAGGCATCAGAAAAACACTAACTTTAACATCACAAATGTGAGAATCAAAGAGTGTAAAGAATAAGACCATAAACCTTCAAAAACCAAACTTTTGATCTAAACTAACCAAGAAAACGCACACATAATCTAGTTGATCATCCCATGTGCTCTGATACCAATTGTAGGATATTAGATATCATAACACAATCAATGATTTAGGGGTTGGCCTACTTTGTAGAGAGAGAAAGTAAGTTCTAGTGAGAGAAACTATACCTTATGTATGTGTTTTATAAATTAAACAACCAACCCCTTCCCATGGCTGGAAAGGGGTATATATACATAAGTTTTGTGCCCCTAAGTGGGCTATGGAGTGGGCTAACATGTGGGTAAAGACCCAGCCCAACACCATAAGTCATACGATTAATATAAGGCTACGAGCTAACCTATGCTAGACATTACACGGGGTGACTGAGTCTTTTACATGGATTTTCATAATTCTAACAAAACATGATGTTCATCTTATCTCTTAAGGTTAAGAAAAGAGTTCGGTTATGAAAGCAACATATGCAATTTGACCCATGGTAGTCATGGTAGTTGTAGTAAAGAGGGTGACCCATGATAGGTGGTTGAGGTTGTGGTGGAGATGGTGGCGATAGAGTGTCATGAATGTGATCAAGAGGAGTGATTGGTGACAAAAAGAGTGTGATATCCAAAGAAGGATGACTTAGAAGTGGTTGAGGGTTTAGAGGTCTAGGAGGGACATCCAAAATGTTATCAAGCAAAGGGTTCAAAGGATGAGGAGAAGTTGGTTCATTTGAAGATGGTGGTGAAATTTGAAGTTTTGATTGAAAAGAAGAAGATATGTTCCCTTGGCTTGATGAGGTTTGATTGGTGGATATGGTTTTTGATGGTGCATTTGGAGGAGTCGAAGATGAAGAAGTTATTGTAGGAGAAGGTGTGGTGGTGACATCTTCATCACTAGAGATGTTGACAAATAGTTGTCTAGGAGGGATTATGGTTAGTTTGATTTTCTTAGAAGGGTTAGAGGAAGAAGCTTTGGTGGAATTCATGGTAGAATTGTTTGAGGAAGATGAAGATGGTAAGAGCAATGAGAAGGATGGTTTATTTAACTTAAAAGCAAGTGATCAAAGTGGAAAAGCATGAGAATTAAGGAAACAAGTTCCAAAAGTTGTTTAGCAAAATGCAGGAAGTTTAGTTGGGTCTAATAGAAAATAGTCAACTACATAGAAAATCAGGTAGTTACAGTAAATTTTCCTTGACTTCTGATGGCGGTCCCATATATACATGGCGGTCCCAGATATATTAGGGGGCCGCCCTATGTTTATGGGGGCCGTTCTCAGAAGGCAAGAAAATTTTCTAGTTTTCCTGATTTTCTGCAGATCCTGAAAAAAAAATTGTATTTCCCCTTTTTGCAATCAACTCTATTTCATCATGAATCATCTAATACTCAACAATTAAATTCATAACACTCATCATTCCAAATTCAATCAAAGAAACAAATGTATGCATATTGACTAATAGATAAGCATGCATATCATCATAAAGGTAGTTATAGTGTGTCAAGTACCATGAAAACAAGTTTTTAAGATGATAAAATCAAAAGATCATCTAAGGCAAGTTGTGTTGGCCGTACTACATACTAAGTTATCACTAAATAATATAAGTTTAAGTACTTAAGCTTCATAGAGTAATAAGTAATATAATTAATAATGTCACAAAGCACATTTCCATATTCCTCACTACTTGATATTTCCCCACAAGTTTCTGAGGCCTTTCCCGATTGACATTAATCCACCATGTTGCTCATCTCGAATTTGAACTTGACAGTTGATGATTTTGGTTTGATGGATGTAAAAGGGTTCTAAGTAAGGGTCAATGTTAGGTGGGGTTTGAAAAACTTGAGGAACTTAATTGGTTAACGAATTGACATAACGAATGGGGGAAGAATGTTGCACGCTTTTGTCCCTTCGCCCATTTCATTCTCATCATTTTCATCATCAGATAAGAAAGAGGCTTGGTTGGTCAAAGGCGGAAGAAGAAGAAGTGGAGTGACGACCTCTTCTCGTGCCACGATCCTTTCTAGGCTTTCGCTCTTGTTGAGCGGCAAGAGGAGACATGACACAATCGTACAAGACATAAGACTCATTATACAATTCATAATTTTCATTCATGATGACTTTAAACAGACGGGTTAATAACATACCATAAATAATCAACCGCTTTTGTTTGGTGACCCACTCTATTTGTTTTGCCATGAAATAGGCAAGGTTAAACTTTTTGGAGTGTATGATACAATAAAGCATGTAACAAAGACACGCGAGAACATGATCCTAATTACCCCCCAGACAAAAAACATTTTCCCGAATAATCTCTTCCAAAGGCTTCAGGGTTGGCTTAATTTCACGAGTTAGAACTTGATATTCAAGAACATCAATTTCTTCCTCATGACGGATGTGGCAGACTTGACGTTCTCTATCTATTCGAATAGACAAAATGATGTCATCAGGCAAAGGAGGGTTGTTTTGATATGGACCATCTATAGGGACACCATATGCCAACTCGTCAAGTGACTATTTTTTAGTACAAAACGCAAGGGCACTCCTAGCAATGGTTTTGTCAAAGAATTGGAGCAAATTCTTCAAGAGAGTAAGAAAAGAATTGATTTTGAATCACAATTCGATGAACATTTCACCTTTATCGGAATAATTTATTTGATATTGACTATAAACTCAAGAATGAACCCGTGATGATTTGGTCATTAATCTCAAGTGAGACACTCAAACTCGCACTAAGCTGATCATAGATCCGAACATAAATTTTGATCGCAAGTGTCAAAAACCACCCGGACCCTCATGAAGCAACCGACTTTCAAGGTTTCATAGTTTTTCTTTTATAGGTGTAACGGTATTCATGTGATATTATGGCATATAGGCTCTTGTTTTTTTGTGATCTTTGAATAACTTACGAGGCTTGATTTCCGAAACAATATCAGTAAATCAGATTTTATTACCGTTTTACTTGTAATTTGTTATGCACTGTTTCTATGTGTGCCTAAATGTGGGACAAATGTGTAGTAACGATTATCACTGCCTAAAATTTAAAATCTTAGAGTTATCAAACGCTTCTATGTTTGATTTTGCTCATCCAAAATGTTGAAAACTAATTATGAATTATGTATCTCGTCCTTTTGTTTCATGAGATCATTATGCATGTATTTCGAAAAACATTTTTAAGTTCTATTGAAATGCATAACCACAATTTCTTTATGGTTCCTAAGTGAGTAATTTGAAAATAAAATTGGGGTTTTGGTTCGAAATCAATTTTTCAACAAATTCACTAATGCATGCAAATCCTATGTCTACGAGAAGCATATTAGTTATACATTGTATCCTAGTAGTCTTAATTGTACAATATTGAGAGAAAAATAAAAAATCCCCAATTTCAATTTTAGTGTTCATCATGAACCCTAGACTCAAATTGAAAGAAGATAGATAAAATGACTTACAATTGATGATCTTTAAGATATTGTGAGTGATTATAGGTGTTGATTTGATCTTCAATTATAGTTTTAGTTGTTGATTTTGAGTTTTTGGGGTGATGGGTTTGTGTTCGTCGCTGCAGATATGAAAAGGGGTGTTTGTTTTTGTGTTTTGAAATTTTTTTGATTAAGTGTTTAGATTTAGTGTCTGCTGATAGTGGTCCCATATCGCCTGGCAGTCCCAGATATATTGGGGGGCCGCCTAGGGTATGGGGCCGCCCTCAGTGAGGGGTTTTAGACTCAGTTTTTGATGAAAATTTTACAAATAGGAGTGACGTTTTAATTTGCATTTCGCGAATTAAAAATGCTTAAGGTACTTTGGATGAAGTATTTAAGTTGTCACGACACTGAGTAGAACACGAACTAGAATTGAGATAGAAGAAGGAGAAGCGGACTAATGTGATTTATGAAATGTGTTCCATCATTCCTAAACCAAGACGTAGATAGTTAAACGATTCACGTTTAAGGGGTTTTGTAAGAATTTCGGCGATGTTGTCGACGGACGGCACTTTTTCGATTGAGATATGTCCTTTCTGTACATTATCACGAAGAAAGTGGTGACGAATTTAGATGTGTTTAGTTCGAGAATGTTGCATCGGGTTTTTGATAAGGTCAATCGCGCATTTATTGTCTCACATGATCGGGACGTCATCGAGTCGAACGTCGTAGTCGATAAGAGCTTGTTTCATCCATAGTGCTTATTGACATGCTTTTCCTGCGCTTACATATTCGGATTCGGTAGTGGATATAGCAAGAGCGGTTTGTTTCTTCGAGAACCAAGATGTCAAACAACATCCCACGAACGTACAAATACCGCTAGTTCTCCTTCGATCCACATAATCTGCTGCATGATCAGAGTCGGCATATACTATTGTTTCTATGCCGGTCCCCTTTAGGTTAACCATTATCTAGTGCCGTAGTTGCTTTAGAATGTATCGGAAGTCGTTTAACCGCTTCAAGGTGAGAGGCTTTGGGAGCCTCTTGGAAGCGGGGCACAATGGCGCAGGACATAAAACATGCTATCGGGCCATTACTTGTCGTTAGGTATAATAAACTACTATCATGCCTTGATACTTGATACTATCTACCGACTAACACTCTTCGTTCTTTTGTTGAAGTTGGTATCGGAGGCATGGGGTTTTCATGGTTTAGATTTCTTCTAAGCCAATTTCTTAAGCATTTATTTAATTTATTTAGAATTGATTAATGAAATTTCTCTTACATTTGTTATATTTTGTAGTCCAAGAAGGAAGAAGGTTAAGTTCGCCATCATGCTCATCTCGAACTCGTCCATGCATGATTTTGCAAATTCATCACACATGTTCTTGACAAAGTTGAAACGAATATGATGTAAGCGACATATATTTGAAGGTACGATGAGGTTTGAACTTTTCTTATTTGTAAAAGATGGTGTATATACCTTTCCTATTTTATATTCATGTTTAATAAGGAAAGCTTTTAATATATCATACCAAGCTTTGGGTGATTGTTTAAGACCATATAAAGCTTTCTTTATTTTATAAACATGATCCGGTTTTTCAAAGTCAATAAATCCTAGAGGTTGTGCCACGTACACCTTCTCATTGATAAAACCGTTCAGGAATGCACTTTTTACATCCATTTGGAATAGTTTAAAGTCTAAAGCATAAGCATAGGCTAATAGTATCCTAATTGACTCAAGTCTAGCAACTAAGGCATAAGTTTCATCATAATCGATGCCCTCTTGTTGATTATCGCTATGGAGCACTAACTAGCCATATTTCTAGGAAACGTAACGTTCTTCCAGTCTAATTATTCTAACTCCCACTTAGTTCCTATAATTGTCATATTCCTAGGTTGTGGAACTAACTCCCAGATGTCGTTAGCAATGAATTGATTTAATTCTTCTTGCATAGCGACCATCCAACTATCATCTGTTAAGGCTTCATTCACATTCTTAGGTTCTATAGTTGATAAAAAACAAAAGAAGTTACTTTGGTTTTGGGCTTGTGATCTAAGGGTTCTTTGGTTAAGGTTTCCTATGACATTTTCTAATGGATGGTTCCTAGATTCCTTAATATTGACTATTTCGTCAATCTTTAAAGTTTCATCCACAATGTCATTTTCTAGGTTTTTCTTTTCGGTAACCTTAATTGCTTCTTCTTCATCTAATTCATCATCCGCCAAGGGTGATGTCTTAGAGGGTGGAGGTTGTTTCATCGATTGTCATGTTATGTGTTCTTTGACTTTACTAGTTTTATTACGTAGTGTCGAGTGTGTTTATTTAGGATGATGTTGGCTTTACTATTTTGAGGGACTAACCTAAAAAGATACCTGCGTATGTCTTTGGAGTTAAACTTAGTAAGGTAGTCTTTTGTGTTTAATTGATAGCAACTAGCTTCCCAAACATTCTAAAGTAATATAAAGTAGGTTTCCTCTCTTAAAAGTTTGGTAGGGTGTTTTTACTACGATGGCTCTAATTAGGATTCGGTTGAGAATGTATGTTTGAAGTGGTTACTGCGTTTACCCTAAAACTTTTTGTATGGTAAAACGATTGCTCATTCAAATATTCTACTCCATTCTTGAAGTGTCCTATTTTCCTTTCAACCACACCATTTGATTGAGGACGTGCGTGGAGCTGAGAAGTTATCGTTGTAATTCCATTGACATATTCAAAAATCCTCAATATTTGCAACCTCATTATCAAATTTCCCTTACGTAGGTGGTTCCTTATTGACAATATTGTACATCCTAATTGGTGTTGAATTTTCTTACTAAATAGTATTTGTATTGATTGAAATCGTCGGTTTTGTCCTTAGGAATCTAGTCAAGTATACTGAATATTCATCTATACTATGACTTAGGCTTGTAGCGGTTTCTCTGTAACCTCCGTTACGATGGAGGGATCAAGAGATCACCAATATGAAGGAGTTCTAAGGCATCTAGTCGTTGAGACTTATTCTTAGCCTTATGACTAGCTTGAGCTTGCTTCTAATTTTGCAAGCATCACGAAAAGTGTTGATCAAACTTAAGTTTTAGTAAGGTTTCTAACCTTTAAAAATTGTCTTTAGTGCTTAATGATGAATGGGGACGCATTTTGGCTCGTGACTAATATTCTATGCCATAACGTGGAGTTTTCATCAATCGTTGCTAGACAAATTTTGTATTTAGGCTTATTTCCTAATTTCATCACATATAAGCCTTTCTTCCTAATACCTCTACCTATGACCTTGCCATCCTTAGTTATTTCACTATCATTTTCAGAGAAAGTTACTCTACACTTATTATCACATATTTGTCCTATACTTAACAAGTTAAATCTTAAGTTATCTACATGCTCTACATTATCTATTTTGAGAGAGTCATTTGAAATCGTACCTTTGCCAATGATGTTACCGTGAAGATTGCTACCAAAAATAACATTACTTCCGTTGTATGCTTTGTAGCTTGAGAAGAGCTTTCGGTTACCCGTCTTGTGTTTGGAGCATCCGTTATCCTTTATCCACTTATCGGGTTCCAAGTCGACTCCAAGGCATATATATTTATATAAGGCAACACCTCAAATATTTGGTCCCCAATATCTCATAGGTCCAAAGTTGTTAGTGCTAAACATCCCTTGCATTTGATGCAATTGGTTTGGATGTGGAAATGGAAGACACATTTCCCATGGCATGTAACTTTGTCATGGGAAGTTGTTCCAAGTTATAGGAAAACCACGAGGTTGATTTTGTCGACCAATGTTTCTTTTTTGTTGCGGTATTTTAGGTCGATGATAATTATTTATGACTCTTCTAGGTGGTGGAGTTTTTGATCTAAAATTTGGTTTTGAAATCCAACTCCGGGTTTTGACAATGGCTTATAGAATTGCTTAACTTCATTATAACTAGCAACGGGAACTCTTACATTGTTTACTATTATGTGTTTTGGTCTATGACCAAAAATAGATTTTTGAAAAGACACACTTTTCTCAAATCCAGGTGTACCAACTGGTTGCGGTCCCATAATTGTTTTGGGGGCCGCGTGAACACTTTGAGGGGCGCCCATATTTATGGGACCTCCATCAGAGGACGCCTTTTTCTGAGCTTTCACAAATTTTATTTCCTTAGTTCCACTAGATGATGCTTCAAATGAATTAAACCCTAAACCTAACTTTTCACCGAAGGGTTTTTGATTATTTAACATTTCATTTAAGCAATGTGTGCTCTTTTCAAACTTGGTTAGTTTAAGAGCTTCCTCTTTAAGCTTTTCATTTTCAACTTTAAGCATATGACATTTTACACATTCGAGATCAACTCCTTTGTTTTTCTCGAGTGTAGACACTTTTTCCTTTAGAGCACTAAGTTCTTTTTCTAAATTATTTCTAGTGGCTTTTAATCTTTTGTTTTTAGTGATTATCTTTAAACTCATTTTGCACAGTTTGTCATATTCATTATCTAGCACTAAGTTATCTATTGACGAGTTCTCATCACTAAAGTAGGAGGATTCGGAACATACCTCACTTGATGCTTGAGCTACTAGACACGTTTCGTCATTAACTTTCTCATCTTCTTCACCGCTATCACTCCAAGAACCTCTGACAAATGCTCTTTGGTTCTTTTCTTTTGGTGGTTTTTGACATTCTCCAATAAGATGATTCGGGTCGCCGCATCTAAAGCATTTTCTATCACTTTTACCATTTTTGTCATCTCGGCTTCTTTGGAATGTCTTTTTGTCGTTCCGAGGTTGTCTCACGAATCTACCTCTTCTCTTGAAGAACTTCTTGAAGTCTCTTACCGCCATGGCGTATTCTTCGTCTCCACTTCTGGAAGTCGAACACTCTTCATCACTAGATTCTTTCTTAGCCTTTAAAGCAAGAGATTTCCTTTTAACTTTTTCTTTGACTATTTCAGAATCTTTTTTGATGATCATTTCATGAACTTTGAGGTTCCCGATAAGTTCATCAAGAGATAATGATGTTAAGTCTTTCGACTCTTCAATTGCCGTGACTTTTGCTCTCCATTTAGGATGTAGAACCCTAAGAAACTTTCTACCATAGTTCTTACTAGAATAACCTTCATTAAGAGCTTTTAGACTAGTAATAATAGTGTTAAATCTAGCAAAAGCACTATCTATAGATTCGTCTTCGGAAATGACGAATTGTTCATATTGTTAAACCAAAAGGTTGATCTTATTATCTTTGACTTGATTATTACCTTGATGGGTGATTAACAAAGTTTTCTAAATTTCTTTTGCCTTGTTACACTTGAAAATTCTTTCATATTCTTTTCTAGGCAAATCATTATAAATAACAATTTTAGCTTCATTATTTTTCGCGAGTCTCTTTTTAAGATCGTCGCTTTGTTTTTCAAAAGGGATAACCTCATCTAATTTAGTTTCTAGATTTTGTTGAATGGGTTGAAAATCACCGTTGGTAATAACATACCAAAGATCTAGATCTTTTGATTTAACATATGTCTCGAATCTATTTTTCTAATAAATAAAACTATCACTTTCAAAGAGTGGTGATCTTTGCATAGATTGCCCTTCTAGATATTTGTCGAAATCCATAGATCGTTCCAAGCTTTAAAATATAATATATTTTAAAAATCTTGAGTGACCTTGGCGCCTAATACCAATTGTGGAAACTAGAAGGGGGGAGGGGGTTAAATAGTTTATAGGTTCATTTTCATTTTAAAAGTTTGCTCTCAAAATACTTAGATTCGAGTAGTATGTTTAACCAACCAACAATATAAATCAACCAAGTAAATATCTAGACTAATAGTAAATAACAATCATAACAATATAAAGAGATGAGGGAAGGAACAATCCAACCAAGACACCAAGATTTATAGTGGTTCGGATACGAAGCTCTTCTTCGCCCTACTCTACTCCCTGAGTTTCCCACACGAGATTTCACTATGTCAACAAGCTCCATTCAGGAGGAGAAAACCGTTTTGTTAATCCTAACTCAGATATTTCTAACCTTATAAAAGGCTTAGTTGTATTGAATAGATTCAAGACAACTATGCTAAAAACTTTGTTAATACTAAAGAGTATGCGGAATCTACTCTTTAATACTTAGAAGAATATCAATATAACAGTGATTTGTATGAACAATGTAGTAAACTGTATGAACAATGATATAATCAAAAAGCTCTAATATTATTATGAATAATAATACGAGTACTCTGTCTAGTACTAAGGTTTACAACCTTGAAGCTATGAATGTGTCTATGATGTGATGATGTAAAACCATAACCTAGGAT
>BQNB010069112.1:20581-30691 GCA_026074375.1 Tanacetum coccineum | reverse complement strand
AATGCCTTCGGGATTTTGAGAAACTTGTAATTCTAGGAAAAAAGACATTTGTCCCATCATTGGCATTTAAAATTTAGAACTCATCTCATTGGAAAATATGTCACAGGATTTAGGGTCGGTCGAGGCAAATATGATATCATCTACATATATTTGAACAAGAAGAATATGTTTGCCTGTTTTCCGAGTGAATAATGTCGGGTCAACTACACCCTTGGAAAACTTGTTGTCTAGAAGAAACTGTGACAAGGTGTCATACCACGCCCGAGGAGCATACTTTAAACCATACAGAGCCTTCTTTAAACGATAAACATGTGTCGGATGGTTTGGATCAACGAAGCCCTTTGATTGACTAACATAGACTTCTTTCTTCAACTCGCCATTAAGGAATGCTGTCTTGACATCCATTTGATAGATGGTCATGTTTTTACTGGCGGCATTGGCGACGAAGATTCTTATAGGCTTGATGCATGCAACCGATGCAAATGATTCTAAGTGGGCCAGTTTGTGCTTTTTGTTTTGTCCAGTAATTGTGTTTGTGTAGGCGTGTTTCCAAATGGAACATGCTTTTTCTTTAGAGTGGGTAGTTTAGTTTTGATAGCTTTATTTCTTTGTTTTTTATGTAGTTTTTTGCTTGTGACCCGTCCTTGTTAATTGTCTTGTTAAAAGGTGAATTGCTATTTTTGTGTATGTTTTTTCCGTCAATAAACGTTGCCTTTTAAAAAAAATAGTGTTACGAGTGTTAAATGAGCATAAAGTATGTTCTTTTGTGACTAACATTAATAATGTATGTTCTTTTCAATGAGCAGCTAAAGTAAGATGAGATGTTCACAAAAACATGTAGCGTGCATATATGTTTTTGGTAGACGGACACATATATTCTAATGAATTGTATGAGAAAGTGCAGCGTGCACATATGTTCTTAAGAGTACTCGTACGAAAAAATGCAACGTGCACATATGTTCTTGGAATGGCGTTCATATGTTTTAAAGAATTTGATGAGAAAAATGAGGCGTGCATATATGTTCTTGCAAGGGTACTCATATGTTCTAATGAATTTGAGAGAGAAAGTGAAACGTGCACATATGTTTTTTGAAGAGTGCACACATGTTTTGTATTTATGTTTTTGGTTTGTTATTTGTATTTGAAATATATTTCATTTGATATCAATTTTTGTCCATATTTTGTGTTATAAATTTTAAAGATTAAAGAATGTACACAAAAAACATATGTGTAATTATCATATTAAGTTAAAAATATATACTAGAAACATGAAATTTACAGTATTAAAAAAACATATATGCACTTTTTTTTTTTGAAATAATATATACTAAAAAAATATATAAAATAAAATAAAATAAATTTATTTCAAAAATTAAAAGGTTTTTAAAAAATGTTTTTTTAATTAAAAAATTCAAAAAAGGGCAAAATGTGTTTTGACTATTATACCCTTTTGAATTAAATAAAAAAAGTAATGATACTAAATTCTAATTGGTTTAAAGTGGTTCTGTAGGTTCTGTACAAAAAATGGTTGGATGAGTACACATATTTTCTTGGAAGAGTGCACATGTGTTTTTGGAAGGGTACTCGTATGTTCTAATAAAGTTGAAGAGAAAGTGAAGTGTGCACGTATGTTCACAAAAGAGTACACATGTGTTCTTGAAAGAGTGCATATGTGTTTTTGGAAGGGTACTCATATGCTTTTTGAATGTCGTGTATATTTTTAACAAGATACATTTATATTTGAATTGTATTTCATTTTGTATCAAAATTTGTGTATATTATTTATGTTTTGGTTTGTTATAAATTTTGAGGTTACATGTACATGGTTATGTTTTTTGGTTATAAGTTTAAAAGATTAAAGAATGTACTTCAGAAACATATATTCAATTAATATTTTTTTAGTAGAACAAGTGATGACTACACAATTGTATGCAAGAAACATATGTAAAATTAAAATATAAAAAAACATATATGCATTTTTTTTGAAAACATATGTACTGACTAAATAAAAAATTTAAATAAAGTGAAATTGTGTTGTATTATTAGTAATACTAAAAATTTATTGATTTTAAAACATATGTACTGACTAAAAAATGCAAAAGAAGAAAAAAAGTATTAATTTTTAATTCCTAAATTTTAGGAATTAATAAAAAACGTTTTAATTACAAAAGTGTAAAAAAAAAAATTTAATTCCGAAAAATAAGTGATTTAAACACGTTTTTTATTTAAAAAATAGAAAAAAGTAAAAAATATTAGCGGTGTATAAATAAAGTCAACGGTCAACATTCATTAAAAGTCAAGACATTTATTAGTTATTAATGTATATTGCATAAAAAAATGTGATTGACTAATCGTAGTTCATTAAAAGTCAAGACATTTATTAGTCATTAATAAAGACAACAGTCAACATTTATTAAAAGTCAAGACATTTATTTGTCATTTATTAGTTAGTATGTAAAATATGTCCCACCTAGCCATCCTTGGAAATATTCACCACACCAACCAAAGTGATTATACATTTAAAGAATACATAAAAACGTGCACATATGTTTTAGTGAATTTGATGAGAGCGTGCACGTGTGTTTTTTGTGAAAAGACACTTAGTTTATATGACTTTATTTTAGATTAGTCATGAACTGATTGAGATTTAATTTTTTGTTTCGAGACACGTTTTGTGTTTTTTGTGCTTTAGTCATGAAGTTTATGTGATCATTGCAGATATACATGTTTTTAGAAGGCGTGCACATATGTTATAATGAATTTGACGAGAGCGTGCACAGCGTACACGTATGTTCGTGAAAGAGTACACATATGTTCTTGGAAGAGTGCATATGTGTTTTTGGAAGGGTACTCGTATGTTCTAATAAAGTTGATGAGAAAGTGAAGCGTGCACGTATGTTCGTGGAAGAGTACACATATGTTCTTAGAAGAGTGCATATGTGTTTTTGGAAAGGTACTCGTGTGTTCTAATAAATTTGATAAGAAAGTAAAGCGTGCACGTATGTTCGTGAAAAAGTACACATATGTTTTTTGAATAACATGTATATTTTTAACAAGATACATTTATATTTGAATTGTATTTCATTTTGTTTCAAATTTGTTTATATTATTTATGTTTTGGTTTGTTATAAATTTAGAGGCTACATGTACATGATTATGTTTTTGGTTATAAGTTTAAAAGATTAAAAAATGTAAATCAGAAACATATATGCAATAAACATTTTTTTTAGTAGAACAAATGATGACTACACAATTGTACGCAAGAAACATATGTAAAATTAAAATATAAAAAAAACATATATGCATTTTTTTGAAAACATGTATGTTAAAAGACAAATATAAAATTATTTTTTTTTCAAAAAGTACATGATTTTAAAAACGTTTTTAAAATAAAAAATTCAAAAAAAGTGAAATTGTGTTTTACTAATAATAATACTAAATTTTTATTGATTTTAAAACATGTGTACTAACTAAAAAATGTAAAAGAAGAAAAAAATATTATTTTTTAATTCTTAAATTTTAGGAATTAATAAAAAATGTTTTTTAATAAAAAAGTGTAAAAAAATATTTTTTAAAATTCCAAAAAATAAGTGATTCAAAAACGTTTTTTATTTAAAAAATAGAAAAAAGTAAAAAATAGTAGCCGTGTATAAATAAAGTCAACGGTCAACATTCATTAAAAGTTAAGACATTTATTAGTATATTAGCATAAAAAATGTGATTGACTAATTGTAGTTCATTAAAAGTCAAGACATTTATTAGTCATTTATTAGTCAGTATGTAAAATATGTAATCGTAGTTGATATGTCCCACCTAGCCATCCTTGGAAATATTCACCACGCCAACCAAAGTGATTATACATTTAAAGAATACATAAAAACGTGCACATATGCTTTAGTGAATTTGAAGAGAGCGTGCACGTATGTTTTTTGTGAAAAGATACTTAGTTTATATGACTTTATTTTAGATTAGTCATGAACTGATTGAGATTTAATTTTTTGTTTCGAGACACGTTTTGTGTTTGTTGTGCTTTAGTCATGAAGTTTATGTGGTCATTGCAGATATATACATGTTTTTAGAAGGCGTGCATATATGTTATAATGAATTTGACGAGAGCGTGCACAGCGTATACGTATGTTCGTGAAAGAGTACACGTATGTTCTTGGAAGAATGCATATGTGTTTTTGGAAGGGTACTCGTGTGTTCTAATAAATTTGATGAGAAAGTGAAGCGTGCACGTATATTCATGGAAAAGTGCACATATGTTTTTTGAATGACGTGTATATTTTTAACAAGTGACATTTATATTTGAATTGTATTTCATTTTGTATCAAATTTTGTGTATATTATTTATGTTTTGGTTTGTTATAAATTTAGAGGCTACATGTACATGGTTATGTTTTTGGTTATAAGTTTAAAAGATTAAAGAATGTAAATCAAAAACATATATGCAATAAACATTTTTTTAGTAGAACAAGTGATGACTACACAATTGTACGTAAGAAACATATGTAAAATTAAAATATAAAAAAAAAACATATATGCATTTTTTTGAAAACATGTATGTTAAAAGACAAATATTAAATAAAAATAATAATTTCAAAAAGTACATGATTTTAAAAACGTTTTTTAAATAAAAAAAATGAAATTGTGTTTTACTATTAATAATACTAACTTTTTATTGATTTTAAAACATGTGTACTGACTAAAAAATACAAAAGAAGAAAAAAAGTATTATTTTTTAATTCCTAAATTTTAGGAATTAATAAAAAAAACGTTTTTTATTAAAAAAGTGTAAAAAAATCTTTTTTAAATTCCAAAAAATAAATGATTTAAAAATAAAAAATATTAGCCGTGTATAAATAAAGTCAACGGTCAACATTCATTAAAAGTCAAGACATTTATTAGTCATTAATTTATATTGGCATAAAAATGTGATTGACTAATCGTAGTTCATTAAAAGTCAAGACATTTATTAGTCATTAATTTGTATTGGCATAAAAAATGAGATTGACTAATATACTCTTTTCAATTAAATGAAAACATTTAATGTTTACTAAATTTTGATTGGTTGAAAAATATATATATATATATATTTATATATACTATATATAATTATAGTATTTTAAATATCTTATTATATATATATATATATACTAGCCCCAGGCCCGTCCGTTGGACGGGTTGCTTTAAGAAATTATTTTAGAATTAATAAATAGAATTAAAATGTATATAAAGAATATATAATTGAAAATTTTTAGAAATTATGTCAAAGTTTAGCATAAACTATTACCCTCAATACGAAATATAATAAATAAATTTCCGGATGACGTAATATAAAGTGATTAAATAACTAAAAAACCATCAAATATTTATATTCCATAAATCGTAACAGCAAAATAAAAGTTAAACGTTCTTGTAAATCTAAAAGTGCAATTTAGGCGATTTCTCGGAAAACTAAAGTTTATGAAACCCACAAATGAACTGCAATAATTCAGCCATATATACTAATACTATCACATATAATAACCAAAGCTCATCTTTACTGTATTTCTAATTTTCTTTTTGACATAGATTTTGGTCAACTATTTCTTACTTGATATCGAATCCAAGTAGTTGCTATTACAAAACCTAAAAAAAGTAAGAATTGAAAAATAAAAATGTACAACCAACAATTATTTTGGAAGAAATATTTCCCAATCTTTTCTTGACGTAGTAGACTTGTTTGATATTCATCCACCACCACTCCTACATCAAAGATCAAACTTTCCAACATCAACGAATAGACCAATTTATATGTGAAGTTAACAAAAGAAAAAAGAGTAAGTTTGAAGCTTACCCGAGTTAATGTTGCACGAATGAGTTGATATTAAGTTGATATCCTTATCTAAGGATCATTTTCTACTCCCATTTTTAACTTATTTTTAGTGGCTCGGATAAACTAAGGATGCATCGAGATTGTTTATTGAAACTGATTATGTGCCTCATTTCTTTCATTAGCACTTTTGATAACAATAAGCACGTTACCTGTCTTAGTGAACATTTCCAAACACTGCCTTAATAACTATTTACCTTAGAAGATCAATTCCAAAGACATGCACTAAACTTTATTGGTTCATCACCTGCCAGATTCATCAACTCCTCCGAGGTGGGATTCAGCGGCATTAATACTTTTCCATCCATTAAACCAAGCTATATGTAAAGAATACATATTTACTTTCAAAAGCAAAGTTAAAATAAATCAAGAATATCTACTTAATATGATAAAAGAAAAACATGTAAGCTACTAAGTGAAAACACTTTCCCCTTGATCCAATAGAACGATATTTGTTTCAGTAGTACAATTTATGTTCCTGATATGAGCAAGGAATGGAGAATTGCTAGCTATCAAGCCAATATTCCAAACTTAAAAAGCAGTAGACGTAAACCAAACATTATAAATAGTTTCCATTCTCGTACCGTCAATCCAATCACTCCTTAAAAGAAATTTCAGGTATACTACTAAAGGCCTGATCCTTTTGTGCATCTCTAAAGTAACAAATGCAGGATTGGTAGGACAAACGGATTTATGAAAGGTTGAAATAGAAGTACCTTTTCATAGCAGTGTTAACAATATATGCCTCGACCTAGCTTGCAACCCTTTATTATTTTCTGTCAAATATGAGGATATTAGCTAAATAAAAATAACTGTGATATAGTATTGAAATGGCATTAAAAAAACCCACTACCTCACCATAAGATTTATATAAATCTTTTCATTCCATTAGGAAATCCTCCTTCTCGATATATGCAGATATGCAATTGACCCTGTACACATCAAAGAAACACATAAAGTTCGTTTGATGGATGTAACTGAAAAAAAATTAAAGATCCACTTATAAGTTAACTCTGTCCCTTTGTCTTTTGATAATCTTCTAAAAAAACATTTATATGCACTCTTCTTTATGCAGATGGCCCAACCCACCAAAAAAGATTTTAGCACTATAGCAGACAAGGTGATATAAGTTCAATAGAAACTTTGTACATCCTCCTTCTCGATATATGCGGATATGCAATTGACCCTGTACACATCAAAGAAACACATAAATTTCATTTCAATAACCGGGGACAATACCAATAATCGCGCGGAAATACCATTAGCAACAAAAGTACTGCAATGGATTTAACACTTATAGTCGAAGAAAAAGATACCTCCTTTTTCAAGTATTACAAAAGAAAAAATATTTCTTAATTTTCAGGTTATCCACGATGAGAAGAAACAATTATATTTACAAACAACTTACTAACCTGTTAGTTAAAAAAAACTCTGTCCAAACAACCAATGAAACATGTTTTGTCCAAACAGCCCCTTAAACTTTTTTATGTCCAAAGTCCAAACACCAGTTATTCAGGTTATCAAATTTTCACATTAAACTATTTTGTGCCTGCTATTCTTGCCATGCTAACCTTTGTGGATTTTGAAGTGCATAGCTGATCACCAAGGTAGCTGGCATTATGTGTGGGTTTGGTAACGGGTCAAAATGGGTCCAGGTTGAAATTAGTCATTTTTAGGTTTAAAATGGAACGGGTCAGGCTGAGTTTACCCAAAAACATGTAGTACATACATACAGAAAATATTAACTTGGATTTATATGTGTAAACCTCAATGCCAATATTAAAAAGCAAGAAAACGACTCTAAATTCGGCAGTTGAAAATGCCACTCAAATTTAAGCTACACATTACTTGCACTTTTGTTCTACATATAATACAGTGTTCTACGTACCTTCATCAAAGCACCTTGACAAACCAATATACCAACTCCTCATGACCATGAAAATATTTTAGTTAGTCCATATTACAAGCTATGGTTCCTGCTTTTCAGCCTGAAGACCATTCGTAGAATCTACCTTCCAATGCTCAAATTCCACACAGGTTAACATGAATGAGCTAGCAATTTAATAAACGTCGCCTCCATGTTTCTGTAACGATAAAAAAATTAATGTAAACCTTCAAATACTGAGATAGTTGATAAATGAATAAACCAAAACATGTAATGTAGTTATTGTATCTTCACTTCGTAACTTCTGAGGCTTAGTTCTAGCATCTGGTCATCTTTCAGGTACTCTGTAGACTACTACACCTATGCCCCTACACAAATATATATACACCATTGTTTACATAAACAAAATGTGTTTCACTAATCAAGATTTACAATGTCGCACTATTGTGTAATAAAACAATTTTGATAAATATAGGCTAATGATATCAAGTTAAAAATCTATATGGTGTATTATAACGTGTTATGAATATACCTTAAAACCAAAAATCATAGCTTGATATCTACCGTATCCATGTAGTTGCATATCCAATATTCTCACGGCGATACGTGCTAAACCATATATTCGCCCTCACTTGTATCCACAAATGTATATGTTAAGTTTCTATTACATTTTTTTCCTTTTGGCAAAACGCAGACAAACTCTAATATACTCTGATGTGGGCCTATTAAATTTCACTGTACACACTGTAAGTTAAACCATAAAGATATCTCACCTGCATTAAGATACATTTATAAGATGTAGTTACAAATAAAGCTCACACGCATTTATTTTTAATACGAAAAGGATCTTAAGATGAAACTCGCTCTACTCTTTTCTAATCTTGAGATCCTTTTCGAGCGGTCAAACTTCATACACATGTCTAAACACCTGCTTTTGTTGTACAAACACTGTAAAATCATTAAACCAACATATCAAAAATATGTCTAAAGATAAAACATTAGCCATCATACAAACGTAAAAGATTCTGTTCTACCTATTTTCCTCTTGAAATCTTAATTTTAAATGTATCCGAACCAACGAAGCCAATACCTTTAGATGATTTAACCTGCATAAGATATTAATGATGGTTACATCTCTTTAGCATAGTTACACAGTTATGTCAAAAAGGCATACAATTTAACTTCATAATTCCAAAATGCTCATTTATAGGTAATCCCAGGCGACAAAGAATTCAATTATTAAGGGATTGCGTATTAGAACAACTTGTAATATTGGATGCTTCTGATTTCACATTGAATAACCCTTTATATTCATTTTCGATTAGCAATTTTAGATAGCCCCTTTATAAGCAAATAAACTGTTGTTTTGAGGGTGTTAGTGTTTCTTTATCTAAAAGTGCAATAAGTAAATACTGAGTAATCAACCATTTGTACTCGAGCACAACAATTATATAAATTCTAAAAACTTCTTCTCACAGGAATTTTATCAAACACTTTTAAGTGCACTCTTTTTCCCAACAAATTATACACCAAAATCACCGGAATAATCCCCATAATAAATAAAACTACAAAAACCAACAAATTTCCAATTAAAAAATGTAAAAAATAGTATGCATATAATATTATAACTTACATAGAGCTTTTATCCATTTGTAAAGATGATGAAATTTAATTCACGACTTGACCTGTTCACAAATTTAAATTCATGATCATATATTATAATGAACATGATAAAGAGAAATTGAGTTAGTATAATCATTAAAAACACCAATGACTCAAAATTATGCCTAAATCCATAAAATTATTGCCAGTAAATTGAAAATGTGAAGATGAATAAAGCAAATCTTGTGTTGGTTCCTTTAGCAGATCATGGGAGGTTTGTTATTTATAAAAAATCGTGTCTTTATCATCCGATCATCAAAAAATCTTTTCTTTGATAGGCATTTGCTGAATTTCGATGACGAAACAGTCTTTTGCTCAAAAAATTGGTGGGGGCGTGTATCTCAGATCCATCTTTGGGGAGGTTTAGGATTTAGATTAGAGTTTTTATTTTAATTGTTGATTGATTTTTGTTAGATCCGTCCTTTTAGGGAATCCGAAAATCAATAGCTTTTATTTTTTGTATTTTGAGGGTTGACTTAATCAAATGGTCAATCCTATGTGGCACTTAAAATGAATTATGTGGCATATTCCTGAATTTTGAGTGGAAGACCATTCTCTCTCTATCCTTCCTATATATAGGTTTTAGATATATATATATATATGTATAGGGTATGGTTATTGTAGAATGAAGGTTAGTGTCGAAAGGATAAGAAGGACTTTTGATCGTTAGATGCATTTTGATCAATGA
>BQNB010069112.1:0-16391 GCA_026074375.1 Tanacetum coccineum | reverse complement strand
TGTTTATCTACCTCTCTAAGTAAATTAAATCAATTTATATCAAATGAATATCATAGTACCTAAACGTGATATTGAAAATCCATATCGATGTATAGGATCGTTAACGTGGTTATATGAATGGATTCGTAGTGAAGAAATGATTATGATGATGAATAAATTTGTAAATGATGTTGTTGTTGGGACCAGAAATTGATGAGAATGAGGTAAGGATGGTGTTTAGGGTTTGAGAGGCAAAGATGGAGATGAAGATTAAATTATAGTGCACATATGTTTTTCCTATAAAATTTGCAAATGTCGGTAACAACGTTTAACGTTCATCAATATTGAATAAAAATGCGAATCTAAATACTCCATAAGTGAACTAACAACTCTAGTTGCCATTTTCGCAAGGACAACTTACCCATTTTAACCAGAGCTTAACTGACCCATTACCCCAGCTTAACTGACCCATTACCTAACTTGTCCTAGCGCCTCTAGTCATGATATTTTTGGTTATGATCATATGTCTGGTTCAACGCTTAGACATTCCTCATTTCAGCATGTGTAATTTATGTCTTTTGTTTAGCACATATATATAATTACCTGTGCACTAATGCCATATTCCCTGGAATCAACAGGCAAACAGAGCTCCTCATTGGCTTCCATATATTTCTCCTCTTAAACATTCTGAGTTTACCCAAACAAGAATATCCCGCCCGTTCCCAATCTCGCCCTATAATAAAACAAGAAAATAATTGTTATCAGTTTATTATCAAAATTCTATGGTATCTTTACAAATTGCACTATATGGCGATTGTTACTTTCGAAGAAAAACTTTAATCATCACTAAAGAGAATAGATAAGGTTTGTAGGACGTTTCAAGTAATCATCACTAAAGCGAATAGATAAGGTTTGTAGGACGTTTCATGTAGTAAACAATAGCAGCTTTTGAGGGATAAATTAAAAGTCAGCTTTTCTCAAATAAACTAAACCTTCATAATTTAGAAAGTGGGAGGATTCGGTTTCCAAAGACTAAATAAAAAGACTGTACTTTGTTATCATCGTAACTACAAAGATCTGAAGAAAAACTTTTCATTGTGAAGCCACTTACTCATATTGTTTATCTACCTCTCTAAGTAAATTAAATCAATTTATATCAAATGAATATCATATACAAAAACGTGATCATTGAATATTCCATATCGATGTCATAGAATCGTTACGGGTTTATATGAATTGATACGTAGTGGAAGAAATGATTATGATATGAATAAATTTGTAAATGATGTTGTTGTTGGGACCAGAAATTGATGAGAATGAGGTAAGGATGGTGTTTAGGGTTTGAGAGGCAAAGATGGAGATGAAGATTAAATTATAAGAGTGAGGCTGAAACGATTTTTGTGTTATCAGATGCTATTTTTGCAGAAAAGTTAATTTCCTACTTTGCCCTTAATTTAATTTTTTATTCAATAAAGGTAGATAATTTTTTGAAATTCCAATTTATTGCATTGTCATTGTTGTAGTCTTCTAGTAAAAATTAATAGGTAAAAATGTTGTTATCGCAGTTCTGACATTTATGTGGTTCTGAAAAGAAAGCCCCCTCCCCCCCCTCACACTATATATATATAAATATATGTATGTAAATAAAATACTATATATATATATATATATATATATATATATATATATATATATATATATATATATATATAGATTGTTGTGCTGAATATACAATGCTTTAACCAGGTGTATATAAAAGTGTGTAAACCAAAAAATAATGTGTGCAAGTCACCTCCCTAAAAGAAATTATCGGTTTAGTTCATCATACTTTATTAGTATACGAGAAATGCAATTTACTCCACATTCTTCTTCTACCTATCTTCATACCACTTAAGTGTCAATCATTTAATGATGAAAAAAGTGAGTTATGTTTATAATATTATGGATGTTTGACATCTAAGTGGTAAGAGGATAAATAGAAGAATGTGTAGGAAAAAATATCATTTCTCTTTGTATATTTAGGGTTAGGTTATTGGTCCCCCTAAAACACCATCTATACCTTTTGTGTTTTTCGGTTTTTTATTTTTATTTTTTGTATTTTTATAATTTGTTTATATTAAAAAACTATAAAACTAAAAGTAAGAAACAAAAATATAGAGTTTTATAAGTTAAAACCATTAAACTAGCCAAAAAAAATACGAAACAAAACAGATAAAAAAACCGAGTTGTACTCTAAACAGAAGGTAAAAAGGAGGTGGAGGTTTTACTTTTAATGGGTCACGGGTACCAATAACACAAGGGAGGTGATTTATACACCATTTCTTTTTGCCATCAATCACTAATTATGCATCTGGGTGTTATAATATGTGCATCACCGGGTGTACTTTAGTGGTAGATAGCAAAACAAATTAGTGTACAAATCACCTTCCATAACACAACCCGTATATTTATCACACAAGTACTTCTAAGACTAAGAGTAATCTGACATTTTCATTTGGTCGGTCTCCACAAGACCCGACCGAACCCCCTTATTACCTAGCTTTTTGACCGACCAAACCTTTTCATTTGTTTGAGCTGCCATGTGACCGAACAAATTGAAAAAAAAGAAGCCAAGATTTGATGGTCCCCTCCTATCTAATACTCATGTGATGGTCCCCTCCTCTTTATATAGCTGGAAATATGATGGTCACCTGTCCGGTCGAATTACTAGGGTTTGGTCATTATTTGCTATAAGAGAGAGAAAATTGAAGTGGCGCTGATGTGGTAGTCTGGTTTTGTCATCTCGTTTGGTCGAATTACTCTTAGTCTAAGATCTTTTTGAGATTAACTGGTTATATGTGAAAGGGATATGTTATAAACACTCTTTTTAAAACACTATTTGTACCTCACTTTGTCTTTTTACCTTTTTATCTTAATAATTTTCTTTTTATTATAAAACTGAAAATGCGGAACAGAAAATATAATGTTTAACAAGTCAAGTTATTAAATTGGCAAAAAATACAAAACAGAAACTGATAAAAAACTGTGTTCTACTGTTAACCGGAAAATTTAAAAAATATTTTATACTTTTTAGTACTTTCTGATAGGTTAAAACTAGTTATAATTCCATGCACGCACAAGACTTGCAAATCAGTCAAATTCATTTTAAATTTTTTGTTTAATAAACGGGCATATGAAAAATTTCTCGTGTTTAATCTTTTGTAATTGTGATATTAGTACACTAATAATTATGCACGTAGCTTTTCACATACAAATTCATTATGTATTAATATAAATGTTTTAAAACCCGGTTGACCCGGCCGGTTGAACCGTGAACCGGTCGGGTGACCGGAAGCTGGAATTTGCTGAAAAACCCTGTTGAACCGTGACTCACTGACTCGACAGGGTCGATTAAAAACCATTTTTTAAACAGTGATTAATATCGATTAATATTTTGTAAAAATTTTGTTTGATGAAAGATTTAACTTTTTTAACTCACATGAGTGTTGATGTTGATGTTGTTATTCAAATTTATCTATTAATATCATGTTGTACACAATATGTAAGTTTAATAAGTTTTTTCTGCTATTCTTATATAAATTTTTGATATGTTGTATTTATAAAGTATAAATTTTAGAAGGTATAACGTCTAAGAGGGTATTTATGTATTTTTTTTAAAGTTATTAAAAGAATACAGAAAATTATAAGTGTCTTTTAATTACATATGATTTATTTAAAATTTAATTACTAAAGTTTTATTAATAACATTTTTTTAAGTTTCTATTTAAAATTATCTGCATCAAATTTTCCACAAAATTTTTCAATTTTGAACAAAATTGATTTTATTTTGGCTTTTTTAAACCAATTAAATCACACGATTTTACTTACGTATTAAAATTAAACATTTTGATTGGTACAATTTTTTGTTCTATAAAATCAAATCTTATATAAAACTTCGAAATAATTCAATTTTTTTATTATAAAAAAAAAGATTGCAATAGTAGTACTGAAATGTCTCTGTTCAAAGGACAGATTACTACTATTTGTGCAATCATTTTATTTTTATTAGCTTTTATTAAAGTTAGAGGTAGCTTTTAATGTGTTGCAAATACCCCCTAACATATTTGGTTATTTATTTTTTATTTTTTATAATTTTATTTTTTGTTATAAAACTATGAAACAGAAAATGTGAAACAAAAATTATAATGTTTTATAAGTCAAAAGTATTAAAATGTTAAAAAAATACAAAACATAGAAATTTGTGTTATAATCCGGAGGTGGAGATTGTAGAAAATACACAAAAAGAGGATAGGGGATCTTATTAACACAGACCTTAAATTTATTAGGGTAAATGTCGTAGAATACCAACGTACTTTTTGAAATTTACCACAATGAACCATTTACTTTTTTATTACCGATATCACCAACGTACTTTCAATTTTTTTTTCAACATGAACCAAATGTTTGTACCGTTAGTTATTATGTGGCAACGTTAGTCCATTTAGCCAACGATCGTTTGCATTGTTAGTCTTTTATACTAACGGCCGTTTTCTCTTTATTTTTTATTTTTTTATAAAAATTGTTTTTTACGTTATTTTTAAAAAAATTAAGATTTTAAAAAGTACGAATTTTTTTTAAATTTTTTACGAATAATAACGTAAATTTTTTTTAAAAAAAAGTTAAAAAGTACGAAAAAAATTTAAAATTGTTTAATAAAATTTAAGATTTTAAAACGTACGAAAAAAATTATAAAAATTTTCTAAAAAAATTAAAATTTCTTTTACGAAAAATAACGTAAAAAACAATTTTTTATAAAAAAAATTAAAAAATAAAGAGAAAATGGCCGTTAGTATAAAAGACTAACGATGCAAACGATCGTTGGCTAAAGGGACTAACGTTGCCACATAATAACTAACGGTACAAACGTTTGGTTCATGTTGGAAAAAAAATTGAAAGTACGTTGGTGATATCGGTAATAAAAAAGTAAATGGTTCATTGTGGTAAATTTCAGAAAGTACGTTGGTATTCTACGACATTTACCCAATTTATTACTGTATCTTTCATATTTCACATCAGATTACTTTTATTAAAGTGAATAGAAAAAATTTCACAAATCGTCCTTATGGTTTGACCCAAAATCACAGATCGTCCCTAACTCAAATTAAATACACCAAGCATCCCTAATTTTGAAACTAGTAACACACACCATCCCTATCGTTAGTTTTGCTAGTTAAGTGTTAACGGACGAGGGGTAAATTGGTCATTTCGCGTTGAAACTAGTAACACACATCATCCCTATGGTTTTATTTCACTATCTATGTTTAACACCTTCTTCAACACACACCAGTTTCACACACTTATGAACACACCAGTTTCAACACACACCAGCTTCTTCAACACACTTATTAACACAAAATGGAATGTAAAATCAGACATGATAACGCCAATTACAAAATGCCTATTGAATACGGTATGTTTTTTAATCAATTTTGCCCTAATAATAGTATGATGGTGAAATAGTTTTTTTTTTGTTTTTTAATTGTTTTATACTTATTGCATTTACAGAAAAGGATCCTGGTTTGTTTTCCCTAAAAATATACCATGCTGGGAAGTTCAAATACGTGGATGACAAAAGGAAGTATGTAAATGGGTTAGTTGCTTATGTTGATTGGTGTGATATAGATAAGTTTTCTGTGCATGAGATACATGGTGTAATGGAAAAGTTAGGATATGTGAATGAACAAAAAAAACCCTTATGGCATTAAAAAAAATTTCATTACGGCTCAAACAAAAGATCTTGAATATCAAAATACTCGAAAGATCTTAGGGTTGCTGAGTGTTTGTTGAATGGAGTAGAGAATTAAGGAGGTGGTAATATTGGTGAAATGGATGTGGGCTTCAGATTATGTAGAGGAACTGATAGAAAATGGTATATGGGTGTGCGCAGTTTAGAACTGATGTTATATTGGTTGGAGAAAATCAAAATGGTATATGGGTATGCTCAGCTTAGATATGGTTGTATAGGTTGATGTTGATAGAAAGGTTGTAAGATAACTATTGTAAAGTTTATAAGGAGTATGTTGTCGATGTTACTAGTGCTAATGTTAACAAATTGGTTGTGGGGTTGTTGCCGTGGGATAATTCAGTTGCTTTTGTTAATGGGATTGAAGTACTTTCGGTCCCGGATAAGTTGTTTAGCGTGAAAGTGACTCCTATTCCGTTAGGGGATGGTTTTGAGCTTCCGGGCCGTGTTGGGTTTGAGACTGTTTATAGGGTTGATATGGGTGGTTCTGGTTTGTTGCCGAAAGATGATCCTTTTTGGAGGAAATGGGATTCAGATGAGGAATTTTTAGTTAATCCGGCTGCGGCTAGGAATGTAAGTGTAGACCCTGGTTTGATTCGGTATCATGATGGTGTTGCCAGCGATGTGGCTCCGAATTTGGTTTATGCCATTGCTGAAGAAATGGCGGATGCTAAGGTTAATAACCAAAGGTTTAATATTTCGTGGTGGTTTGAAGTTGAACAAGGGTTTGGTTACTTTATAAGATTGCATTTTTGTGATATCGTTGGGTCGAAGTTACACGATTTGGTGTTTAATGTGTATATAAACAATCAATCTGCTATCGACTCTTTGGATATCTCACATATGGTAAAAGGGTTATCTACTGCCTATTTTGTTGATTTTTTTACCAATGTGTCTATGGGTTCAGATAATATTTTGGTTCAAGTTGGTCCGAATCATTTAAAGGGCTATATACCCACTGTACTTTTGAATGGTTTGGAGATCATGAAAATGAGTAATCTTAATGACAGTCTTGATGGGAAACTAGCTGTGAATCTTGATTCAAGTAATACCAAGAAAAACAAGAAAATGCGAGGAATGATTGTGCTCTTTTCATGTTTGGCTGGTGGTTTAGTAATTGTTCTACTTTTACTATTATCATTTGTTCTTTTCTTGTGTTGCCGTCACAAAAAGAAACCAGAAAAGGATGTTTCTGTAGCACGCTCGCCTATTCCAACATATGTAGGTAATTCAGGAACCAAATTTTCAAGATCTTTGCTAGATCTTTGGGGTTGCTAGATCTTTGTGTTTATGGTTTTTTTTTTGTAGAAGTGGATTTTACTGTGTGTATAAACTTTGTAGATTTAACTTTGTGTATGAACAAAAGAGATGAAAATGAACAAAAGAGATGTAGAGGAACCGATAGAAAATGGGGAAGATGGGAGGTTGGTGATTTTTGATGAAGATGAAGATGAGGGTTTGATGTATATATGAGAATGAGGGTTTGATGATGAAAATGGGGAAGATGGGAGGACCAATTTACCCCTCGTCCGTTAACACTTAACTAGCAAAACTAACGATAGAGATGGTGTGTGTTACTAGTTTCAAAATTAGGGATGTTTGGTGTATTTAATTTGAGTTAGGGACAATCTGTGATTTTGGGTCAAACCATAGGGACGATTTGTGAATTTTTTTCAAGTGAATAAGAAACCACACTCAGACACGCAAAGTGTTCATTAGATGGGCCCCTTTTTATAAAAGCACATTCTATTAACTACGTATCATAAGAAATTTTCCTGTTTATTTCAAAATTTATCACTGAAAACAAAAAAACGAATTTAGAATGGCAGAGGCAATGGTTTCTTCCACGGTTGATAAAGTAGTGGAGTTATTGTTTGGTAAAGTTACAAAGGAGATTAGTTACATGTGGAACTGCAACGATAATGTTGAAAAGTTCAAGGCTGAACTTGATAATCTCAAAAATATGAGGAGGAAGGTTCAACAGCTAATCGATATAGCCAAGAGTAAAGGAGATAATCTCATAACTGGTGTGGAAGAGTGGGTGATAAAGGCGGATATTGAAATATCAAAGGCGGAAGAGTTTCTGGAACACGAAGCTAATGCCAAGAAGACGTGCTTTAAAATAGGATTGTGTAATAATTGGGGAACCCTATATCATTACGGTAAGTGGGCAACCAAAAATGTTCATTCTCTTATGGAGCACCAAGCGCGTGGCAAGAATTATGTAAGTTGTGTCTCGGTAGATAACCCTGCACCCGGTCCTCTTGACGTGTATCAAATCAAGAATCTTGATGATATTCTTACCCAAAATTCAGCATTGGGCGATATCATTGCAGCTGTTGAAGACGAAAGCAAACAAATTATCGGAATCTATGGCATGGGAGGTGTAGGTAAAACGACGTTAGCCATGGAAGTTAGTGCAAGAGTGAATGATCTATTCGCTGCAGTTGCATTTACAATTGTCTCACAAACTATAAATTATGAAAGGATTCAAAAAGATATTGGAGAAGCAACGAAAAGAATAATGAAAGGGGAGAAGGTTTTAATCATACTAGATGATGTGTGGGAGATTCTCGAGCTTGAAAATTTTTGCATTCCATGTGGAATTAATCACATAAATTGCAAAATTTTGTTAACATCTAGAAGCGAACTTGTTTGTGAGAGAATGAATGCGCATAGGATATGTGTAAATGCGTTGCCAAAAATGGAAGCATGGATTCTTTTTAAACGTATTGTTGGTGATGGAGTGGAGACAAATGCTGATTTGAAACGAGTTGCAATGAAGGTTGTTGAAGAATGTGGTGGATTGCCACTGTTCCTTAAAGCAGTAGGAAATGCTTTGAAAACTAAAAGCATCCAAGATTGGGAAAGGGCTCTTACTCGACTATAGGAACATGCACCCTCATCTATAGATCCAGAGATAAGACAAGCATTTACTCGTCTAAAACTAAGCTATGACTTCCTTGACAATGAAGCCCAGTCTTGCTTCTTACTGTGTTGTATGTTCCGAGAAGATGCATCTATTTTGTTGGAAGACTTGGTATATTATGCGGTGGGTCTGGCAAAGTTTCATGACCTTAAAAGCATGGAGGATGCAAGGCAGAGGGTTGAAGATGCAGTGAAGATACTCACATCTTCTGGCTTGTTACTGAATCTGGTAAATAAAAGATATACCAGAATGCATGATGTTGTTCGTGATGTGGCGTTGTTAATTGCATCCGAAGGTAAGAACAATTTTTTGGTAGAGGCGGGGAAAGGGTTGACAGAATGGCTACCAAGAAACAACGAGTTAGAAAGCTACACGGGGATTTCACTCATGAATAATAAGATCACTAAGCTTCCTAACTATGAGCTTCATTTACCACACCTTGAAGTTTTCCTTATATCATATAATGATGAATTGCCAATGTTTTCGGATGAACTCGTTCAAGGCATGAAAATCGGTTAGGATCTGTATTAGGGTTGCTATATAAGTGTATGCTATACCACGAATCACTCCTCACTAAACTTCGTGTGCTCAATCTCAAGGGAAATAGATATTTTCATGATATTTCTATACTCGGGGTGATGAAAGAGCTTGAGATACTAATTCTCAGTGATACTGGAATCAAAGAAATTCCTCAAGAGATTGGTCAGTTGGTCAATTTATGGCGACTAGAAGTAATGGATTGTCAATATCTATCCCGTGTAGCACCTGGCGTCATATCAAAGCTTTGGAGGTTGGAAGAGCTGCGGATTGGATTCAAGTCACTCGGTGGAGGAATTTATGATCTTATTGTTGAGGTAATGAACTTGTCGAAGCTCACATATTTGGATTTATATGTGCCACGTTTTGACGTGATTCCTGAAGGTTTTAATATTGGAAAACTGAAACGATTTGGAATCCAAATTGGATTAAAAGTCGATCGTATTACAGACCATTTGGAACGTTGTTTTGTTATTAAGGATGTTGATGTTGAGATTGCATTGCTGGAGTGGACTAAGAAATTGATCAAGGCAAGGCCCTTCGCAATTCTACATTGCACAGAAAACATATATAATATCTTGCCCAACCTGTATCATGGAGGTTTCAATGAATTTGAGCATATCGTGTTGGAATATTGCTCCAATGTTTCATACTTGGTTGACATAGCAGATTGGAAACAATTGCACGTTGGTGAGGGCAAAATAAATGAAAAGTTTTTTGGTAAACTTAAACATCTTCAATTGCAAAGTTTATTTCGTTTGAAGGCTCTCTGGAATTGCTCAGATCAATATATAAGTCTGAGTAACCTAATAACTCTTGACATATATGACTGTGAGAAGTTGATAACAGGTCTGATGTATGGTTTCCAGGATCGATATATACATAAGATTGACAAGAATATGATTCTAGTATTAACAACATAATAACGGTACATTGTTAACATGAGACACATTTCTAAAACGTTTTACATATGCTGTGTTTATATAAGGTTCACAGCGAACCATCGTGTCTATTCGGTAAAGGTACAACCGAACCATCATGTCCCTTCAGAAAGGGTACAACCGAAATTAACTAACTTCCTAACTACCATAACTAACTATAACCGCTATTCGGTTATTAACTAACAAACTAACACAAACAGCCCTTTGGCTTTGTGTTATTACAAATGTACACCGAGCCTATCAAGAATGGACTGATGCCACCATCTTTATGATGTTGTGGCTAAAAATCCATGAGGCACGACGTGTAAATAATCAAAGGTTCAATTTTGTATTTCTCTAGTTAAGTGTTTAATTTTGACCCAGATAGGTACGATCTAACTGTTAGGTTGCCCTTATTTAATATGCTATGACAATTCTTTCACGTGTCTGGGTCTAATTGTTCTTTTGACCTTCATACTGACTTGAACCCCCGTAAGAACCCTCACACAAGCCTTTTGATCTTTTTAACCCAATAGGTACATGATTCAAGTTGATGATTATACTTTGATACGTATCTAATCACGTATTATGTTTTGAATCTGCTTATATTTATATGCTTGAAATTAATTTGGTTTTATGTTTTTATGAATCTGATATTGTTTTGTTTAGAAATATGAGATAGGATTTGATGGTGTATTCTGATTTACAGATGAAAATGTGAAGATTTGTATTAGGATTAGTTTGGATGATAATTTGCAGGATCTGTTTTTCATTCATGTATTTTTTATGATAAATAGTTGTAGGATCTATGTTGTGTTTTTTTATTGGTTTGTTTCGATGATAATTTGTAGAATATATATCTTGAGAGACATAAGAAGAGATAGGTGACGAAGATAAGATGATAATGCGAGGAAATAAGGATTGTTTTGTGCCATTTTGGAGTAAGAAGGATTGCAAACCTTTTGGTGTTACTCAAATATATTTAGGTGTGCTGGTTATGTTTATTCTTATTGCATTGTAATCTCTAGTGTTTTGCTAGTTATCTAATGAAAACTATATTTATTCACTACAAGATAAGTGACTAATATTGACTTAAATAATAGCAAAGCCTCTTTTATCTACCCCCACTTTTAAAAGAGTCGCTACTGTAGATCTATCATTACATCAAAAATTTGTCAACAAATGTGGAAAACGAGTTTGCCTGCTCGCGCTCCGCTGCGAGATGTTTGGCGGGCGGCGGTTTTGGTTAACCGTGGTACGTATGTTCGAATGGATGTGATGAATGACTTAATTGTTGACAAAATTCGCCAAGCAAAATATATTGCGAAGTCGTAACATTTTGAAACATAAAGTTCAATACATAATTGTGTCCATCGGTCCAAAAATGACAAAAAGATACATAGCCATATGCTACTGTTTAGTTCTTGCTGAAACTGGAGCACCCGCAGCTGCATCTTCTGGATTTGACTTTTAACGTGATCAAAAGGCAAACTTGTTGCAACAAAGAATTGCACCTGCCAAATAAACAACAATAAATCTGAGCAACCAAGTGTTTATCCGTGATTTATAGTCTTATTGAAAGGCGCATTTCATTGGCATAAAGTGATTATATTTTATGATACCAGCTTACGAATAAGTAAAAAAAACAAACAACTCCTATAAGCAGTTTTGATAGTCAACTCCAAAGAGAAACTTTAAAGTTGTTATCTAATATCCCCTTAATGTTTTATTTAAAAGTACAATCCAAAACAACCACTGTAAGAGGTTATTCTAATAAATAATCCCAAGCAACCCCTTAGAAGCAGTTTCAATAAGAAATTTTACACAATGGATAGACGTTTTAATAACTAATCCCAAACCACCATATGAGCAGAAGGTTGAATTCTTGTTTCATTAAAAGGAATAACACCGAGACAATCATCGTTTTTAAACTCATTCCAGATACATCATTAGTTTTTAAACTAATCCCAAAAATGTCAATTTGAAACATCAATTTGTTTTCTTACTCATCCTAAATACATCCATACATAACAATAAACAAAAAAATGTAAGCTGTTTGTAACTTCTTGTGGTTGTTACATATTGGTCCATCATGATTTAGTAAAGAAAGTTGCAGTAGTATAGTGGTTGACCTAAAAAATGTTTTAGAGAAAAGGAAAGGCAATTATCATTTGTTAAAGTCGTTTGCAGAAAGAACACAACTGACAATTGAAGATGTTAGTCAAGTATAAAGCAATTTTAAATTTGCACTACTAATATATACTAAATTCACAATAAGTATGTTGACATACATATAACTTGTTTGCTATCTAATGTAATCCTTTTAAATTCACTCAAAAACATTACAATAAGGGCTTAATGGACACTTATATCTTGCCGTTGGATATCACCGCCGGTAATGAAACGGATTCTTTGACCCGTTAAAATATAAAGTTGTGTACCTCAAATTTAAGGCTAAGATTATGTGACTCCGCAATGGCCTTTAACAGTTGCGACCATGGCCTCATTCGAGGATTTAGAGCTGCAGCCCATCCTGGTTTACCACCTAGCAAGAGAAAACAATGCATAAAACTGAATCCAAGAACTTACATATTTAGACCAAAAGATCTGGTTCACAATTAAAATAATTGACTTGATTACTTACCTCGGCCTCATAACTTATCACTGTTTTATCCATAGCTCTAGCATAAAACTCCTCATACCTATCTGGTTGTGGAGGGTGAACCGTGTTCAGCACAGCCTTCATAATGCATCAAATCATATTTTTAGTGATCATTGACCTTCGCGATTCTGGATTCATGTTTCAGTACTACCATGCTATCATGAGAATTTCCACTGCATAATAAAAACATTATGAGAAATCAGTCAGTGTGCAAGAACTCGCAAGGAAATTCAGAGAAGCTACTGATACCTAGAAGTCACTGGAAATTCGTGAAAATCATAGAGCAGCCATCATCATTAGAAAGACATAGGAAAACAAACATTAGAGTGTCAAAGAATTTATTCAACTACAAAATAGAGATCTGTTCATAAGTAATATACTAACAGTTTGCCCTGTTGCATTTACTATCAACATTAGCTATCAATTCAAAGTCAATTTATTAAAGGGGTGTTTGGATTTGCGTTCTGAAACTGAGTATCTGATATTGAGGCTTGAGGTTGAAATAAATGAGTTTTACTGAGTGAATCAACAAAGTATGCTTCTAAGTATTTACAGTGAAATAACCAAGTTTATATTAACTGCAAGAAAAGTAAATAAAAATTACCTATTTACCCATTTGCTTTATTAATTTGTGAGTTTAACTACTAGGAAGAGATAAGATAGTCATACCATTTGTGACCCTCAGTAAGGCGGAAATCTGAACCTACAACTTCTGCAGACGCTGCAAGGTTCTGAATCATGACCTATCCGTGAGCCCGTAACCTGATATTCTGGCGACTGGTTTCAATTTGCGAGTGTGGGACGCCTAAGTTCAGCTAAGACTAAATTAGAAGAGAAATGGTAAGCGAGTAGCCACTTTAAGACTTGTGTTCGTAAACCAAGCCAAAAATAACTTCCAAATTCAGTGTTTTTTTACAATATGTACACCACGGATAGAAGCCTACCAAGTTTGCAACACCGCGATCCAAACCATCTCAGCCTTACCTGAATCCAATGTAACACGTGCATAACACCCCTTGTCCGTTTCAGCGTCCGCACACACCCATTCCTACCCCCACTTCAGCCCCTAAACGGGCCCATGTTAGCCAACGTTTTAGCGTCCAAACAACCCATTTCAGCTCCCACTTCATCACCCAAACCCACCCATTTCAGCCCTCACTTCAGCTCCCACTTCAGCCCCAAAACGCACCTATTTCAGCGTCCAAACACACCCATTTCCGCCCCCACTTTAGCACCCAAACCCACCTAATCCAATCCCTATTTCATCACCCAAACACATCCATTTCAAAAGCTTGTATCAGACTTACAGAATTCGTGCTCTTGCTTGAATGAACCTTTCGTCATTTTTGTTTTAAGAACTGAAAAACAATGCAGGAATTAGTCATTGTAAACATCAAGACTTACCAACTACTTAAAAAACATATGGACACATCAAATCAAGATATAATATATTATGGCTCAAAATGCTAAACGTAATGCAAAGGCCATAATTTAACACTAAATTAGTCCCTACCTTCTAAAGTAGGCGCCTGTCGTGCATTACTCGTGCAGACTATGAAATAAAACATGTGACATTGCCTTAGTGTTTTCACTTACCAAATGTATAGCTTTAGGGTGTTATAGTCCCTATCTTCCATACCTGTTTATTTTTTGGGGGAATCGTACAGGTTGTATAATATGTTCAATGGTTGCTCCTCTTGCTTCACTTTTTCATGTTTAATAATATCGCTGATTATGGTGTTTTACAACATGGTTATCAAATAACATCAGAATAAATATAAGGTATGATCTCATTTATATTAAGAACAATGTCGTATGACAAATATATTTTTCCAAAACAGATTTTATATGTCCTACAGTTTTACTAATTGCATTTTATTTACAGGATAGACAGTTAACGGTTGCAAAAGGGCCGAGTTTTGTATGAGCCAGGCCGGATGTATTATTTTAATAAATAATTAGTGGGTTTATTCAAAGAAAGAATAAAATAGTTAAATAAAATGATTTAGGAATAGGATAAATACACAAATTTTATCAGTGGTATATGTATCCACACCGACACCACATATAGGGGAAGAGAGAAAAGGATGCAACAAAAATAGTATCTTACCTAATCATCACCGTACACTTTACGCAATGTTTCAATCACCTCTTGATTGTCCGTTAGATCTTCCCATATGGATATGGGGATCAATAAAATTGATCTACGGAACTCATTATATCTTGCTACATTTCTCTCCCTATCCCTATAAACAGTATCATCATATATTCATATGTAAATTAGTACTAAAATCGACAATCATTTTAGTAAAAGATAAATGATACTTACTATCTAGTGATGCTAAGTCTACACGATCAGGACGATCTATACCATTGATGTTCTGATGCACAATGCTCCTGAGCCACATTGGATAGTTCCATAGCTCAAGTGCCCCACATGCTTGATGTCCTATTGATACCATTAGTGCTGTAAATCCTTTTCTAATGATTCTTATTCTCCATTCTTACCAATCAAATTTATCATGTTAACCCTGTAATTTTATATTGTTCATTTTAAAACTTGTAAACACAGAATAATATTCTGCATATATATCTTGTGGGATTCAAAACACCTTACTACATTCCACTAACTAAAAATAAAATAACTCCTAAGATAAGCATGTGTATTCTGCCTATTAAAAACAGTTTACTTTCACTAAAAATTGCATTGCGAGTTGTATTACAGCTGGTTATATGCCAGTATGCCACATAAATTCGCTACCGATCTCCGCAACATCCAATTCAAAAAATATCTTAACCATACAGATTCAAATACACTAAATGTATAAAGCTGCTTTTTTCACACTATTACTTACTACTCATAATAAACATAAAAAAAGGCTTTGTCACATGCAGTAATATAAAGTACCAAAAAATCTAAACACTTGCATTTGACAATATAAACATTCCACATAAACCCATTCAACCCCCCCACACTCACCCACCAACACAAACACCACCCCAATCCACACATAGATCAATGACCAACCCCCCCCCCCCTATACCTTCCACTATAAACCATTCAACTAACAAAACTTAGGGTTAATACATACGCAGGTTACTAAGGTTTCCACAAATGTTGTCCTAAGTAACCAGGGTTTCATTTTGTGTGTGTGGGTTACTAACGTTTTCATGACCGGTTTATTAGGTTACTCCCAATATTATCACTTACAACACCCGGTTGCAATCCTACGTGGATTTAGTAACTCATTACCAGATCCCCATTACCCTTTCCCCATTTCCCCATTTCTATAAACCCTAATCAAACACACACACACACAGATCCCCATTTCATGAACAAAATAAAAAATTGACTCTGAGATTAGTGTTCTCATCTTCCCAAGAAGGTATGATCTACTCCTTTTTTATATAAGGTTAAAAAATTAAACTTTTTTATTAAAAAATTAGGGTTTCTTGAAATTAACTCTTTTTTTTAATTATATTGTTTCAGATGGCATCTTCGTCATCATCTTCTAGTTATCTGATAAGATTTCATCGTGGAGGTGTATTTGTAAGCGATCCTTTTTCATATGATTATGAAAT